>VMDR010022474.1:0-16187 GCA_007922815.1 Macrotus californicus | reverse complement strand
TATAAGTTTTTTGGCTTCTACATTTCCTATACTATTCTTAACCTCCCCTTGTCTATTTTGTACTTAGCTTTTTTTTTCTGTAACTTTTCCCCAATTCTCTTTCCTCCCACTCCCCGCTGATAACCCTCCATGTGATCTCCATTTCTGTGATTCTATTCCTGTTCTAGTTGTTTCCTTAGTTTGTTTTTGTTTTTGTTTTTTTAGGTACGGTTATTGATAATTGTGAGTTTGTTGTCATTTTACTGTTTGTATTTTGGATCTTCTTTTTCTTAAATAAGTCCCTTATTTCATAGAATAAGGGCTTGGTGATGATGAACTCCTTTAACTTTACTTTATCTGGGAAGCATTTTATCTGCCCTTCCATTCTAATTGAGAGCTTTGCTGGATAGAATAATCTTGGATGTAGGTTCTTGCCTTTCATGACTTTGAATACTTCTTTCCAGCCCCTTCTTGACTGCAAGGTTTCTTTTGAGAAATCAGCTGATAGTCTTGTGGGAACTCCTTTGTAGGTAACTGTCTCCTTTTCTCTTGCTCCTTTCAAGATTTAATCTTTAATCTTGGGTAATGTAATTATGATGTGTCTTGGTTGTATGCTAACTTGGGTCCAGCTTCTTTGGGACTCTCTGAGACTCCTGGACTTCCTGGAAGTCTGTTTCCTTCGCCAGATTAAGGAAGTTCTTCATTATTTTTTCAAATAAGTTTTCAATTTCTTGCTCTTCCTCTTCTCCTTCTGGCACCCCTATGATTTGGATGTTGGAACATTTAAGTTGTCCTGGAGGTTTCTAAGACTGCATTTTTTTGAATTCTTGTTTCTTCATTCTGTTCTGGTTAAATGTTTATGTCTTCCTTCTGGTACAAACCATTGATTTCAGTCCCAGTTTCCTTCCCTTCACTGTTGGTTCCCTGTGCACTTTCCTTTATTTCACTTTGCATAACTTTTTCTCTTTCCTCTATTTTGTGACCACGCTCAATCATTTCTGTGAACATCCTGATCACCAGTGTTTTGAACTCTGCATCTGATAGGTTGGCTATCTCTTCATCACTTAGTTGTATTTTCTGGAGCTTTGATCTGTTCTTTCATTTGGGCCATTTATTTTGTCTTGGCATGCCTGTTATGTAATAATGGGCAGAGCCTTAGGTATTTACCAGGCTAGGTCAACCCACGTTGCTACTGTTGTATGGGGTGCTGTATGTGGGAGAGGGGTCTGAGAGGGAACAATGCTGCTTGTTCAGCTCTCCTCTGGCTTTGTCACTTCCTCCTACCCACAATCAAATTGGGTCCTTTATAGTGCTGATTCCCAGATGGGTTGGTTTGTGTACATTCTAGGACCCTGTGGGTCTCTCCAATGAACTCTCCTGTGAGGCTGGGAGTTTCTCCCACCACTGCAACCCTCATAGATTTTTTCAGTCAGAGGTTTTGAGGCTTTATTTCCCCGTGCTAGAACCCTGGGTGGTGTGGTCTGTCTCGCTCCACAGTTGCTCCTCCCAGTTTATCTGCAGGCAAATGTGGGACCACCCAGTCAGTCTGCCAACCACTGCCTTACCACAAGTCCTCTCTGCCCCTCCTACCAAGCTGGATGAATGTTTCTTCTTTAACTCCTTGGTTGTCAGACTTCCATACAGTTCGATTTTCCGGCAGTTCTGGTTGTTTTCTGTTTTCAAATTTGTTGCTTTCCTTCTTTTGGTTGTGCAAGGGGGCACAGTGTATCTACCTTTGCCTCCATCTTGGCCAGAAGTCCAATAGATTCATTTCTTAATAGATTTATGTTGCGTTAGTGAAGAGTAGGAAATCCCTCTAGTTTTCAAGAAGACAAGCAGGAAAGGGCATTTCTGGAAAAATGACAATTGTACAGTGTCTCAGACCACTCCCACCTAGCCCAGCCTCTTGACTCAAAACCCTCTTCCAAGCCAATATCCCATCTGTTCTGAAACATTGTTCAACATATTGATATATTTTCAAGAAGGGTTATGTTATATATGGGTACTCTTTCACAAATCAACTTACTATTCTTGTACTACCTGCAGGCTTAAAGTATCCCCTTGATTAAATTACTGGCAGCCTTCAGGTAGAATTTAAAGAAATATATAACAGTTTAACAATTTCCAATATATGAAAATAAACATGCCCTTCATTATTTCCTCTAAGATTAAGATACTTAGACCTTAGTTTTCTAACTGGTAAACATTTACTGGGTTACCAAAGATACCAAGTACCATCTGAAAGACCATGGCTCCTTGGTTTATTTCTAATTTAAATTAGGCACACTAAAACAAGGATTGAAAGGTTGATATATTTAGTTAGGTAACAGATGGCAATGGATAGTCTGTCCAGCATCTATCACATTCCATGTCTCAGTATTCCAAGGAAGAATAACTTTAAATCTTGAAGAGCAATAACTAGGAGGGAATAGACTCAGTCTGGACTGAAAGTTTATTCAAATAAGAATTGATACCAAGTCACGTGTAGGCTAAAAAATCCAACGTGTATGAACTGACTTAACGAATGAGGGGATGGGACAGATAAAGCTAAACTAATTCTGAATGTATCAATAGGAACGGAAACAGGAATTCTCAATACTTAAACGACTTTGTGAAATCAGGGGAAAGAAGTAAGCGGAAAACAGTCTCCGAAACCTCACAGAGGGTGTTAAATTGTGGCTACGTGCTGCCCCTAGCAGCCTCCGCGGAAGACTGAGGTCTACTGAGACTTAAAGAGCGAGGGGGTGGGGGCGCCGCCAGTCCCGGGGAAGAATGTTTCCTAGCTGAGAGCTGCAGAAACTCGCTGCAACGTCCCTGCCCCGCTCTCCCTGGAGCTACCACTCTAGCAGGTAAACCCCAGGCATGGAGGAATGAATACGTAATGGTGCGAGAAATGCAAAAAGCCAGGGTCCCCAAGTCTAACACCTTCACCTCAGGGGCCGCCCCACCCATCCTTGGAGGAAACACCGGCCCCCCCCACCCCGGCTAGCTCGAGGTGCAGTCCCTGCGAGCTGCTGGGGCAGGAAGAGAAGTTCTCTGCCCCGCGGGGGCTGAACTCCTACGCAGCCAGGTCGCAGGCAGGGCACTCCCGGACAGGTGGGAGGGGGGGCGCTGGTGAACGTGCGCGAGCTAAAGGCGGTGTCCCAAAGCTGCTAGCTACGGCCCGGTGGGCGTGACGCCATGACGCACGACACGTGGGCGGTGCGCTAGGGCGGGGCGGAGCCCGGAGGGGGCGGGAGGAAGGAGTGGGAGGAGGAGGAGGCGGAGACAGCGGGGGCTGAGGGAGGGGGAGAATGGCAGTTGCAGCGCTGGTTCCCGGGAACAGCCGTCAAGACAGAACTGCGGAGGAGGAGTTCGGGAAAGCAGCGGTCAGGATCCCTCCTCTCTGTTTCCCCCGCCCCAGCTGAGAGGCGCCTCGGCGGGTGTGAGGAACCCTCCTCCGTACTTGGTCGGGCTTCTGCCGCCGCCGTCGCCCCAAGATGGGCCTGCTCACGGGAAGCCTTGTGCCTGCCGCCTCCCGTAGGAGTTGAAGGTACGGGAGGGCACGAGAGGAGGTTGCGCCCGGGAACGGGAGGCAGGGGCGGCTCCCGTTTCCGATCCGCGGCGCTCTGGCCCGCCACTGCCTTCGCGCCCCTCCCCGGGACGGAAATGGATTCGGAAATCCCACGGGAAAGGCGCCCCCTCTCGTGCTCTGCGCGGGGCTGGAGCCGGCGCTGGCCCCGGGTGTTCTGGCCTCTGTCTGGTTCCGCGTCCCCCGCCCCGGCCTCGGGTTGGCCGCGCGGGCCGGGCGGCGCGTGGAATCTGCCTCGAGCCCTGTCCCGGCAGCCTGTGGAGACGGCGGCTGAGCCGGCAGGGTTGCGGCGGGTAGAGGCAGCGCTCCGCTCCGGCGCTGCCCCGGCCCCGGAGCGGGCCACACCGAGGGCGGCCGCCGGGGAGGCGGCGGGGCGGAGCGCATTCCTGATGGGTGAAATCGGCTCTAACGGGACCGATTTCCGGGCCTGGCCGCAAAATCGCACTGGGGCCAGCGCCCCGCAACCCCTGCTGCGGGGGCCCGAGGGAGAGGGAGGCTCACCCGAGGAGACTGCGGGCCCCTCCAAAAGCGGATGTCCTCCCACCGGGGTGCGGTATCTGTTAGCCGGGGTCCTCTGGCCAGCCCTGCGGGGAGCTCCCAGCCCTCAACCAGCAAGGAAGGGTACTATTTTTACAGTTTTCCTGGTACCTGAGTTCCCTTCTGCCTTTGCTCTTTCCCCGTCTCCATGAATGGGAAGAAGTTTAGGGTTCATTAACTCCGCGACAAGGGCAGTGAATAAAGGAGGGGAGAGAGTGGTTAAGGCTATATATGGGAGAGAGAAAGATCTGAAATTTTTTCCCATGGCCTCTCGAAGGTGGAGGTATATGAAGGATGCTTTCTTGGTATTTACTATTCAAAATGTTGCAGAATGTTCTTTTGGGTTGACGTTGGGAAGGACAGCGTTTAAGTGCCTCTAATTTTCAAACCCAGCTTGGCTGGAAATGCAAGTTTTTGCATGTTAGTAAGCAGTGGGGACATAAAGCCACCTTTTCCTTTGACCAGTTGCCTTGAACTGTTTGTCATCTTTCCATGTCACTTTTTGCGGCTAAGAATATGGCTTTCTTTTCTTTCTTTCTTTCTTTAACTTGATTCCTTGACCCTTTCAGTTATATGAAGCCTGATGATACCCCTAAATTTCATTTTCAGTTTTGCCCTTAATCATCTTAATGCAACTCTTACTACTTCTGTTTATAACGCAAGCTATTACCGTATTTATCTGTTTATGCTTCCTTAACACCCAGCTGTCTGAACTGAATTAAAATGTAAATATTTCTCTTTAGAAAATGGCAGTGACCTATTAACTCTTATTTTCAAACGTTCTTTCCTTGCTATATGCAATTCGATGGTAAAGATTTAGAATTAAGTCTTGGGACTTAAACCAAATTATGCAACACAACAACAAAAACATTTTGTTTGTTCAATATTCTCCTTTTTGTTACAGTATGCAATTTAACTAAAATTTAATGTATCTGTGGAAACTATTTTAATGTCACTGCAAAGTGACTCTCTGAGGAAAAAATTGTATCTGGCAACTAACGTTAGTGTATTTTTTAAATTTTTCTTTTTTTTTTTTTTTTAGTATCTCTTAACTTTCCCCAGGATTGCAGAAAGATTAACTTCTAGGACCCCAACATTATTTTAAGAGTTGAAATACAACCCAGTTTCTAGTCTCCAAATAGTTGCTACTTGAAACATTGTTGCTTCACTTGGGGTATCCCTCAGTTGGGAGTAGAGTTTATGTGTATAAAGAACAGTACATTTTACTGTCCTCTAAACAATGTTGGATTAAACAAAAAATTGGTGGTGATTTGTAGAATTTTGGGTGGCTTTTTACTTGACTAAATGAAATCATATTTTTTTCTAACATATGAAAGGGAGTAAGATTAGTATCTATTTTTAAAGATACCTCAGCATCTTAGTGGAAAATGAATGCACTTCACAAATGTGAAATAGGGGAGTCACAGAGTAATATTTTTGCAGTTGTGAATGTAAGGCACTTGGTGTCAACTCTCTTTAATGGCATCAGATTGAAAGATGCTATTGTTCTTACGGGGTTGTTAGGTAGAATTAGATACAGGTAATTTGAAGCAAACTTTTTTTAACATTTGAAAGAATCTTGTACATTATGGCAGGTTCTGATTTTATGTTAAACACATATAGCTTTATTACAGATATTATTCGGTTTCTCATCATAACCACGCCCCTTTTTTTAGCCTGGAGGGCACTGATTATTGAAAAATGTGGTTTTCTGAGTTTTTCAAGGGCAAGAGAGAAGACAGATATTTGTGATAACTTGTGAAAGTCCTGAGGCAATTGTAGGGCGGAGAGCAAGATGGGAGTAAATTTTGTTGCGTACACATTTGAATCACCTCCTTCTATTTCTTCTGCACTTCGGTTATAAAGGAAATTGTAGAAAATTTTTTTTTCTGACGTTACTAAGAAGTGACAGTTGATTGTCCTTGGCTGATTTCATGCTGAGTAAGCTTTATTTATGCTCTTTGATGAAGGCCCATATAAAAATTAGGCCATTTGGGGCTGAAAGCCAAAGAAAAGTTGAATTTCTAAATTTATATTTGACTGTGTGATCCTTTGTATTTGACAGACTAGCACTAGTAGAGTTTAATGCTGGTCTGAAAGGACCCACGATCACGTATGAAATACTTTAGCTTAAAGATTTTTGGATTGATTCTCCTTTGTAGCAAATTGCTACTCTGATTACTTATGGTGAATAGCTAAATTTTTCTTAGGTGATTTTGTTTCTACAATCAGGAGTAATTATTGTTTTTCTTCATTTTTTTTTGAAAGCCATGAAATGTCAGCTCTTTGTTAGCTGACAGAAGATGTATAACATTGAAGCAACTATATATGTAACCACACGTGTACAACTAAAGATTGAGGGTTAATATTCCTTTGCTAAACACATCTGTATTTCAGATGGTAGTAGACTTCAACCATTGCAGTGAAATCAGTTTTGGGTGTTTATAACATGGGTACTTCACAGTTTCTCAGTACCTCTCATATGTCAGTAATATTTTCTGTATTAAAGTGGAAAAAATGAGCACCTTTTGATAAAGTAGTTTTTGCTTATATTGCTTTCTTTGTAGCTGTCAATAAAACCTGAAATATTGTTTATTGGTTACATTTTCTTGAAAGGTAGGCCATTAGCCTTAAAAGCATTATATATTCTTGTCCTATTGATGTTACCTAGTTTTTTATTTTAAAAAGTATTTATTGGAGATACACTACTTGTTAATTTGTTTTAAAAGTCCCATTTGGGAGAGTTTTCTATTGTGAAAACCTCAGTAGGATAAAACTGATAAGAGTTGTTTCAGCCCTCAAATAAGTTTGTATATTGAATTATGAAGCAAAAGCCTGCTCAAAATTACCCTAGTTTCTTGAAGCCCAAAAGAAACTTCAAAACTCAGTCTTGGGTTTAAGAAACTGGATTCGGCCCCTTAAAATTATGTACACTTAGCATTTTCAACCTCTGCCCTTCTCTGGAGACACCTTAAAGTATAAACAGCCCCACTGTAATGTGAATAACAGGCAGGTGGCCAGTTGATGAGGTACTCTGGTAGAGGTGAGCCATAAGAGGAGAGCAAACTAGTTAGAGGAAAGGAGCCAGAAACCAGGAGAAGCGATTGGGAATGTGATAATATTAGGCTTCTAGATAAATATTACATAGCATAATAACGTATCCTAGATTATTACTCTTATGCATTATCACAAATGATAATGTATGTCAAATGTGCAGTAGACATGTAGGAAATCATGTAAACTCTGTGATGGTAGAGACCATTCTCTTTGTTCAGTCTTAAGATCTTAGCACTTAGCATAAAGCCTAACAATAATAGGTGTTAAATAACTATTTGCTAACTGAATAAATTATGATAATGTAAAGTATTAAATAATGCTCTGTACAGCAGGGCTATCTAATAGAAATATGTGAGTCATAAATGTATAATCTAAGGTTTTCTATTAGCCTCATTAAAAAAATAAAAAGAAATGGTGAAGTTAATTTCATAATATATTTAACACAGCATATTCAAAATATTTAATGTGGATTAATGGGTGACTTTACATTCTTTTATTCATACTTCAGTCCAGTGCATGCTTACACTGGACAGCATAGCTTTAGGGGCATTTTGTATGAAATGTTTTTTCCTTTCTACAGAAATTTTTTTCATTGCCTTTGAGACCAAATACAGAAGCTCCTATGTCATTTAACTGAAATTAATGAGTTGAATTGAAAGTCAAGATAGCTGGCTTCTGTTGGTTTTACAACTTCCCCAAAATGACTGTGCTTCATTCTCTTTCCCTGCACATAAAATGAGGAAGAATGTTCTATCATCTGTTTCACTGGATTAGTATAAATTACATCTCTGAAACACTCAATTACCCAAGACTATTGCAAGGATTTTTTTTCACTATTAGTAACACATCTCAGTATAAAAACAAAGGGGTAAGTCCCCATGAGACTACTGCATATGAGGGTCCTGTTAACCTCTCCCACTGGAATCAGTTACAATACATAATTAATACAAGATGTTCTTGTAACATACGAGGTCTGTCCAGAAAAAGTCCAGCTATTGTTAATATGACAAGAACAGTTTACGGGACATTGATGTAACCTGGCAGTCAAGGAGAGTGGACTGGAATGCGTATGCATGAACAATGACGAATTCACTGTTGAGTGAGCATGTGTACTGTGTGGCCATCACACTCAGAATGACTGAGCAAGTAGAGCAGCGAACCTGCACCAAATGTTGCCTTCAGCTTGAACACTCCTTCGTGGAAACTATTCAGATGATTCAAAAGGCCTCAGCTATGAGAAACTGGTGATTGGCAGCTTTGTCACAACACGCCCGCTCATGCATCACATCACATCACATTTTTTTACAGCAGCCACAGGATACTAATATGCACTCAAAACTTCTTAGTAAGCCAAAGATTTATATCCTGCATTGTAACTGTCAGAGACTAGACCATCCGTCCTTTAGAATTCTGATCCTTTCTTAGAAATATCAGAAGTGTCTTAATACCCTCAAGTTTCAACAGGCCTAAGAAAAAAGGTTACATCCTATAAGATTATTATTTTTCTTATCATGTCATTCCTTTACTACTTCCAGTTTGTCCCTTCTTTGTTCTTGACTTCTCAAGATACAGTTTATGTTTGGGTGGGGGGCGGTTGAGGATCTGTCCCCAACTACTGATGGGGACAGACCAACAAGTTTTATCTGCTGAAAGTATAATTCCTAAAAGATACCCCTTCCACTTTTTCTGTTTCCTTTACTGTATCTCCTTTTCTTCCCATTATACTAATGTTGGAATGCCACAGGGCTCAGTCCTTACCCTTCTGTATTCACTCTGGTGATTTCAGTCATGCTCATGGTTTTACACACCATCTGTATAAAAACCCCTCCCAAATTTATATCTCTGGGCCAGACTTTTTTCCTGAACTCCAGACTTGTCAAACAGGTATTTGGGTACACATTCCCACCTAAGATACATAAGGCATCTCAAAACTTCAATATCTGATTATGAACTCCTGCTCTTAGCTTCTCCCTAAACTTGCTTATTTCAAAGCTTCATTTCAGTGACTGACAGTTTTAGCCTTCTGGTTAATCAGGACAAAATCTTGGAATCCATCAGGAAGTTCTTTCAGTTCTACCATCAAAACATGCGTCAAAACATTCTTGTCATCTCCACTGATAAGGCCATCGTCATTTCTGTCCTGGATTACTGCAGTAGCCTTGAAATTGTTTTCCATCTACTACCCTTGCCCCTTTCTTCCCATTCCATTCTTAACACCAGAATTATCCTTTTAAATTATTCACATTCTAAACAATCCCTGTCTGTTTAGAAGCCCCCAAAGTTCCCCTGTCTGGTGTGGCTCAGTGGATTGAGCGCTGGCCTGCAAACCAAAGGGTTGCCGGTTCAATTCCCGGTCTAGGGTACATGCCCCAGTTGCGGGCTGGGTTCCCAGTACATACGAGAGGCAACCACACATTGATGTTTCTCTCCCTCTCTTTCTCCTTTCCCCTCTCTAAAAATAAATAAAGTCTTTTAAGAAAGAACCCCCAAAGTTTTCCCATCTCACTTAAAATAAAAGCCGAAGTCCTTACAGTGGCCTATAAAGCCCCACACAATCTGGCCCCTTTATATCCTGATCTATATTCTTTGCCTTGCTCATTTCTCTTTGGCCACATCTGACGTCTGGGTTATTCCTTGAACATTTCAGTCACACTCCTGCCATAGGACCTTGGCAGTGGCTGTTCCCTGTGCCTTGGATGCTCTTTCCCCAGATTTCCACATAGCTAACTCCCTTACCTCCTTCAAGTACTTTGCTTAAATGCTATCTTTTCAGTAAGCTCTGGTCACCCTTTTAAATACTGTAATCAGTAGCAGGCATACACACACTCCTCATCTCCTTTATTCTGCTTAACTTTTTTCCAAATTCTAGCAAAGAATCACCATAAAATACTTAGATAAAGTATTCAGAAAATTGTAAACTTCTATTTAAAAGTATGAAACAGTTTTTAGTAGTCTGTTTATAAATAATGACCTAGAAGGATTTGTGGAGATAAGATAGGAGTTGGACCTTGAAAGAAGAGTAGGACTTTAGATAAGCAGAGAAGATGAAACAGAATACTCCAGGCAAAGACAGAGGCTTAGGTAAAGCCATGGAGGTGAAACTATATTTTGTTGGTATGTTTGATAAATAGATCAGTTGGTTAGAGTGTGGTTTTTATGTAGGAGAATGGAAGGGACTGAGGTTAGATTGTGGAAGGCTTTGAATGCCATGCAGAGTTTGAAATGTATTTATCAGTGGGAAACAAATGGAAGATTTGTAAGCAGAACTTAACAAAAGGACAAATATGATCATTCAGAAACCAGGTGATTCACAACACAATATGCAGATGCTATATTATAGAATGGCACACCTGAACTTCTATAATGTTATTAACCAGTGCTATCCCAATAAATTTAATTTAAAAAAAAAGGAACCAGGTGATTAATGAAGGTCTAGTCTGGGAAGTAAGGTAGTAGAAAGAAGACCGAGACTTTAGCTTTGCCACATTAGTTATGTGGGTAAATCAAATAATCTCTAGACCCCTGCTGTTGAGTATGGAACTTTCTACGGTGATGGAAAGGCTCTCGACTTGAACTCCAGTAAGGTAGCGGGTAGCCACATGGCTGTCGGGCATTTGAAATGTGACTAGTCAACACAGGGACTGAGATTTAAAATTTTTTAACTTTTATAAACTGAAGTAGACTCCTATGGGTAGTGGTGATACATTAGAATGAGTAGCCATAGACTACAGTTTTCTCGCTTCATAAAATGTACAGGTTAGATTAGAACACTAGTGTCACTCGAAGGGTAGGTACCACAGCCAAACAAAGTTGGTGCAGTATTCTGAGAATAGGAAATGCGTATTCGCAGGTGCAGATGCACCTGTGCCTGACGAGTGTTTGTGAAATACTTCCGGTTTGTAGTCTTTTCATTCTGTGTATCTCCATTACTTATTTCAGACACCCATTCTCTCTTGATTACTGATTTTTCAAATTGGTCTTTAGGTTGACATTTCCCAGGAGTCTATAGTTAAATATCTAAGGCATCTAATTTTATAGTATATTGTAGAATTATAGTTAAATCTGTTGTTTCTTTTGACCTCTCAGTGAGAAAACCATAACAATAATAAACCTTTATGATTGTTTACTTGTGTAATTCTTACTTAGATCCTTCTGTTTAGAAAATGCTCCCTTACTTTTCTTCCCTTATAAAATTAATAAATATTTCATTTCATGTTTCAGTTTTGACCTTATTTTGGAGGGGCATGTTTAGAGAGAGACTACATGAATGCTGTGTATCCAAAGGAAAATAGACACATATTGCTTATTGTGCCTCTTATTTCCCAAGACATTGTTCTTTCTGAGAATTACTTTATAACTTCAAGAGAATTTTAAAAACAGCTTCTAGGACTTCTACCAAAGAGCTCTTCCAGCCTGTGCTCTACTTCCTTATGTACATACATCACAAAATTAAACACACACAGTGATTTACCTACCAGAGGTCTCCTCTTCCCTTACCCCTCATGTTCTTCAGGAGAAAGAGGCAAATGAACTTACAAAATAAGAGAAGCAGGATGCTGCTATTATCAATAATTTTTATTTTAAAAAACTTCCTGAAAAAGTAGTTAGGACAAAATTAGCCCAAACACTTAATAACATACTTGTAATTATCCAAATAGTAGGATTATTCAGATTAATAGTGAAACTTATAAAATTTAGTTTGCAAAGATTATACTCATTCCACTGGATTCACTAAGGCAATACACACACACACACACACACACACACACACTAGCACTTGAGAGAATTTAGAGATTTATTTTTATTTTTTATTTTTATGATTTTATTTATTTATTTCTAGAGAGAGGGCAAGGGAGAGGGGAAGTGAGGGAGAGAAACATCAATGTGTGGTTGCCTCTTGCACACCCACAACTGGGGACCTGGCCTGCAACCCAGGCATGTGCTTTGACTGGGAATTGAACCAGTGACCTTTTTGTTAGCAGACCAGCACTCAATCCACTGAGCCACACCAGTCAGCGCTAGAGATATTTTTAAAAGAAACAAAAATTGTTTATCTTAGAAAATCTTAGTTATCCACTTTTAACCCTAGAGTATGCTGTGTATTGAAACGCTATATATTTATATATTAGAATCAGCCTTTTAGAACTAAGTAGCTTAGACATTATCTGGTCTAGTCACTTCAGCTGTCAAATAAGGAAATTGAAATTCAAAAATGTAGACAGACTTGGCTAAGATTTCAGGCTAGGTTAGTATATCTCTTCTGTTGATCTGTAGCAATGAGTATTTTAACCAGTTCAAAAAGTTTTTGACAGCTAGATATGTTTTTTTAAATCTATTTTAAAATTAATTTTCCTATGTCTCTGGACACTCCATCATACCTGACATTTTGCACTCTGCTTTTTCTACTGTTTCCCTATTGGTATATTGTTTGCCCTGCTGAATAAAGATGGCCTGGAATGAACTGGCCAAAATGTTTTTAATCTTTTTTTAATTGAAAAAAATGGAATGAATAAATAATGCCTTTTCTTTCTACAGCACCTTACTTTTTGTAATGGATTGAGTAATGAGTTTTATTAAAACCACAAAGTACCATTTTGTTCTACCTCCCAATCACAAATAGGCTTTAAATAGGTAAATGTGTCAGGTGTATATTTGTGAAGTTGTTTAAGAACTTTTTCTTTGAGGAGGTTGTGTAGCTTATAGAAATAGTTTATTCTGAAATATTTGTGTCTGCTTCGGGGAGATCACAGAAACTATCTTAAGCTCAAGGTGTAGTGTATTTGAGTCTTGGGAGGCATTCACTTTTGAGAAAACTTGCTGGAAACTGGTACTTGCCTATTACTAATGATCTGTTGAATTACCTTCTCTTCCTCTATTTATAAGTAGTTGAGTTGAAGTTATTTATTCCACTTTTAATATTAAAAAGACCACTCAAGGTAGATTTGTAGCTATGTATGCATAAGACTGAAAACATTAGTTGTATTTATTGTATGTCAGAAAAATTCATGTACTATAATGATGCATTTCAAACTTCTAAGTCAGCCACTTGTTATGATTACATTAGAAAAGCCATTTCAAAGCCAACTGTTTGTTTTATCTCTAACCTTAAGTGTGATAATCCTTCCAACAGTTTTATCCAGTAAATGGTTTAGTCACATTTGTACTATACCTTATGCTGAATTCTTTATAGATGCTATTTTATTTAATCCTATTTTATGCTGGATTCTTTAAAGATGCTATTTTATTTAATCTGTGTAGACTATAGGCATTATTATTATTCCTAATTTACAGTTGAAGAAACTGTTTTAGTAATTTAACCCAGTGTCACACAGCTAGCTAATAAGTGTCAGAGGCTGAACTTGAATCCAAACTGTGTGACTCCAAATTCTATACTTCATTCTCTGAATAAAATATATGCTATTGTTACCCATATTTGTATAGTATTTAAAACATTTTCCCCCCAAGCTACTCTAAATTATTACCTCATTTTATTTCCCCCTACTAGGTGGGTAAGATAATTGTGTCTGAAACAGACAACCCCCAGATTTCATGGTGGAACACATAAAAGTCCGTTTCTCACTTCACACAAAGAACTGTGTGGATGACTCAGGTGACCAGATTCCTTACATCTTGTGACTCAGCTGTCCCCTAAGGCCTGTTTGGAGTTAACCACTAGAATTACTACATTCAGTCAGCCAATGGAAGAAGAGATAGAACTTGAGGGATATTTAAAATGATGGTTTACGGACTAGTTTTGGAAAGGCCCTACATCATTGTACTCACATTGCATTGGCCATGACTGGACACATGGCTGTATCCAGCTGCAAGTGGAATGCAAAATGTAGTTGTTCTTGCCCGAGAAGAAAATGAAACAGGCTAGCATGTAACAACATCTCTGCCACAGTTGTGTTTTCTCCGTGTGGTAGGTGATACAGAGAGGTTGTTACTGAACTAAAGCCACAAAACCACCTGGTATAGCAATCCACAGAACCCAGATTTCCTTATCTCTGCATGTAATATGCTCATGTTTCTGAGTATATATTCAAGTAATTGACATTTAGATTTCTACCACCATTGCTGACTCTCATTGGGCATCAAATATTTTACCTCTTTGTGACATTATTTTAAGTAAAGATACTGACTTAGGAAGGATGAGAAACTTAAAAAGAGTTTTCAGTGATAATTGCCATTTTAAGAAAGATGAAAGAACACTATATCTTTACATATTTATAATCAGCTGTCCTTTGAAAATACAATATTGATTAGCCTTTTTGTATGATTTTGCTTTTTTTTACACGTGATGCATTACTCTAGGCCATGTACATACCTCATGTTTATTTTTACATTATGAATCTGAGACATTTGTTTAATGAAAGTTGTTTTTTAACCTTCCCAAGAGCTTAAGTCTTCTGGAAAGAGCTGCAACTTCAAATCTTAATATAATAGAAGTATAGTCTAACTGAACTAATAATTGGTCCAGATGTGAATGTTGTACTAAGTTAAATTAGTGAGAGCAGAAAAGATTTATAGAAACTGATGTTAACTTTTACTGGCAGATTAAAATTCAACATCTCAGCAGTAGCAGTTAACCTTTTGTTATATACTTCAGACTCCTTGGAGAATGTTGAAAGCTACAGATTCTATCCTTGGAACATATATATATTCACAATTTAGTTAAGAGTTTTAGAGATTTCATGGATTTCTCTTAAGCTTACCCACGCATTAGCTTTTTTTTTTTTTAAATCCTCACCCAAGGATATGTTTATTGATTTGTTTTTTTTTTTAGAGGGAGAGGGAGGGGGGGAGGGGAGAGAGAGAGAGAGAGAAATATCAGTGTGAGAGAAAAGCATCATTGGGTTGCCTCCTGTATGTGCCCTGACAGGGAATCAGTCCTGCAACCTTTTGGTGTGAGGACAACACTCCAACCAGCTGAGCCACTGGGCCAGAGGGCATTAGCTGTTATTTTTAAGCATTGTTATTCTCCAAAAGTTTATTATTGTGCCTGCTACAGTTTTACTTTAACAGACTGTATAAAGAGATGTTTAATAAGTCAGTTTTTTATAAGAGAGTCTGTCTCCTTAATATTATCTGGTCTGCAAAATTATGTCCAGAGCCTGCATTGCTGCTCTAGCTGAATTTGGCAGCCGTACTGGGGAATAGATTTATTAGAGGAAAATATGGCATTTCCAAATTTGAGATTGGCAAGATGAATGACATAACTTAAAAATAATTTTAAACATTTAAAGAACCTTTTTGAGCAATAGCAAACTTCACTATAATGAACTTAGTGGTTTATCTCTGTTCACAAAAAGTCATATATGAAAATCCAAACAATTTAATGCCTCTAACTTCTCATATAGAGATCGTTCAGATTTACAAAAGCTTTATTTACTTTATGCCAAAATTAACTTGTGTGCTGATACAGCATTATTTCTAGTACATCACTTCTAGTCATGGTCTGATTAAAGGATGGCTTATGGTAATTAATTGTTTTTTTATAGTCAGCGACTACATTAAGTTGTACCTAGCCATATTTAAACTTGATAGGTAGTTCTTTGCAACTCTGTATGTAGAAGATGCTATGGAAAGATAGAAACTTCCTTTTCTCACTGCCCTAGGAAACATACCACTAAGAGAGAATACAGCCAAAAAAATGAGTCACATTTTGGGATTTCCCTCACTGTTTACTTATCAATATTGGTTCCTGAAGTTATGCACAGTAAGCTAAATGAATGTTCTTTGTAGTAGATCATTTGGTCAGGAAACTAGTCGTTCCTTTTGATACAGCTTAAATTGTTTGCTATTCACTATGTTAGAAAGCCATTGTCATTATAAAAAATAGAGTGCTGTCAAAGTATATAGTCTTTTACAATAGAAAACTTTAAAATGGATTTTCATATTTGTTTAGATTATGGGACTACCATATATGCTAAATATGAAGTCACGGGGTTTTTATAATTTTAAAATTATGGGGGACAAAAAGGGAATCACATTATTACAATTTTAGTCCTTGCAGAGTCATATTGTTATTTGGGGAAGACAT
>VMDR010022473.1:0-16175 GCA_007922815.1 Macrotus californicus | reverse complement strand
ATATAAAGTTGCATTTTCAAATTTCTCCAAAATTGCCCTCTCAATCCCTTTGCATATTGTACACTTTGAAAGGAAGTCTTTGTGCACAGGATGCATTTAAGGAGTGGGGACTTATGTTCCACACCCCTGAGAGCAACTTTTAAAAGTAAATCATTTAGAATTCTTCTGTGATTTACCTATTATCTGCCATTTATTATTTATTCAATTATTTGTTGAAATCTTATGGACTCACTCACGGATATTTATTTTGTACTGTGGGTTATAACCCAGTGCTACTTAATTTATTTTGTTGCTCAAAATAACAGAAAATAGTTTTGTCAGCCATTAATTTTTAAAATCTTTTTTTTTTCTCTCCTTCTTCGGGGATTTCCACAACATGTATATTAGTACAATTCAATGTGTCCAGGTGATGCTGTTTCCCTTTTTTCCTCTCTGTGTTCCTTTTTGTGTAGTTTCTATTGCTATGTCTTTAGATTCTCTCTTTTTTTCCTGCAATGTCTGAGCTGCCATTAATCTGATACTACATATTTTACAGTTTCTGACATTGTAGTCTTTAATCTGTAAGCATTACAGTTGTATCTTTTTTGTAGCTTCCATATTGCTACTTAGCTTTTTGAATGTACAGAATATTGTTATATTTTATGTTTGTTTTAATGTTTTTGTCTACAAATTCTAACCTTTGTGTCAATCCTGGAGTGTTTTCTATTGATTGGCTTTTCTCCTCATAAGGCATCATATTTTTTGTGTCTTTGCATGCCTGGTCATTTTTTATTGGATTGTAGACATTATGAATTTTACCGTACTGGATGCCTTTGTATTTTTACAATATTCTTAACCTTTGTCCTAGTACACAGTTGATATTCTTGGAAATATTTTAATTCATTCAGCCTCTGGCTTATAAGATTTGTTAAGTGGTACGAGAGTAATGTTCCGTCTAGGGCTAATTATTTGACATTACCTAGGTAAGATCCTTTTGAGTTCTCTAACAAATGCCTTGTGAATTATAATGTTTTCCAGTCTGGCTTTCGGCAGTAGGCGATATTTTTGGCCTTATGTGATTACTGGGTACTTTTCCTCCTAATCCTTTTGGATTATTCTTTCTCTGGCTTTAGGCAGTCTTTTCAAAAGTATATGCTGATCAGTATTCTGCTGAATACTCACTCAGTGGGGACCCTCTGCCGATATCCAGAGTGTTTTCCCAGTGCACCTCTCTCCTCTCTGATATCTGTCCTGTGAATTTTAACCACCTTGGTCAGCTTAGTGTTCTCAGTTCAGGGAGTGCACTGGGCTCTGGAAAGTTTTCCCTCCCCTCCTGCTCTGACCTGGAGACCCTCTTAAGGCAACACACGGGGGCAAAGGTGGGCTCATCTCACTGGTTCCTCACCTTTCAGGGATTGCTGTCCTCCATCACCTGATGCCCAGTTTCTTGAAAACTTTTACTCATGTTTTGTCTTTTTATTTGGTTTGGTTTGATTGTTTCAGGCAGGAGGTTCAATCTGGTCTTTGTTACTCTGTCTTAGAAGTTGAACATCATTTTATTTGTTTGTTAAATACTTACACATCATACAGAATTAAAGAAGACATACTCCAAACAAACAAAAGACATCTGGGGTTACATTTAGCCTGGAGGGTCATCAGTTTGTGACCTCTGAGGGAGAAGATCACATGGACAGGCAGATAGGACACTTTCTGTACAATATAATAAGAGCTAAGATGGATATTGCTATGGCAGCTCATAAGTGAGGCTCTTCACCTATGCTGGCTGTTGATTTGAGCCTTCTTAGAAGAAATGACACTTTGAGTGAGCCTTGGAGACAGGGAGGATGTTACCCAATAAAGAAGGCATGGTGGGGGGGGGGATGGTTCAGGTAAGAGGTCCACCATGAATAAAGACATATTAGTGTGGAATCATATGACATAAGGTACAAACTACAAGCAGTTTGATTTTACCAAAGCAGACTGGACACAGTAGGAAATGGTCGAGTGAGACTAGAGAAACAGGCAGCCCAGGTCATGGAAAGATTCATGTGTTGTGCTAAAGCATTTAAACTTCATCTTGTAAGCAACAGAGAACCACTCAAGCGTTTTAAGCTGGGAAATTATATGTCAAATTAGCATCTTTGAGCGGTCACTGTGGTGGCAATGTGGAGAATAGAGTTGAGGTGCAATGACCAACTTTGGGGTGGTTAAGGTTGGACATTCAGGGACAGATGTGAGAACTATTTAGGATATGAAATGTCAGGACATCTTAACTTACTGTGTATGAGGGAGTGAGGGAATGGGTGTGGATATAAAATAAGTTCCAGGCTCTTGGCTAGAATTACCACATGAAAAATGCTGAAATGAACTGTGAGAAGTTATTACGGGAGAGGAACAGTTCTAGGGAAAGTTTGGGACATGCTGAGCATGATGTGGCTATGAGAGGATACTGTTTGCATGATCTGTCTTTGACCCTTGCTCTTACTCCCTCCCCAACCCCCCACCCCATTTATCCCTTTTGAAGTTAAGTCTGCCATAGTGGAAGGGAAAAAGAAAAAAAAAAGGGTTTTACCACCAGGTTCGGTGGGTGATTTTGTCCCCAAATCAGGTTCCTTGTAGAACTCTGATCATTGGTACTTCTATCAGCAGTCTCTTGGGAAACCGTTTAGGGCTGCCAGACTAGATTGTGAAGATTGGGTATGGCTGTCCTCTAGAGCCACCGTTCATGTTATAGTACAGTGAATGATGCTCTCTGGAATCAGACCAGTCACATGCTAAGCAGATGTACGTGGTGACACATTGCTGTGTCGTAGGAACACCTGATCTTGGCTCTAACTGGACCACTTAGATACACAATGGGGGGACCTTAGGCAATTCACTTAAATGTTATCACCTTCAGTTTCCTTGTTTGTACTGTGGGTGTGATCTCACAGGGCTGATTGTGAAGATGAAACATATTGTACATTCTTAAAGTGTTAGTTATTATTCATATTTTCATCCCATCTTTTAAATCTATTTGCTAATACTGGGGAGATTTGATGACAAGCTTTGGATCATATATTTACCCTATGGCAAAGGTGGTTGCAGCCAAAGTAAAAGAGGAGGAGAAAGAACAAATCAAAATTCAGAACTGGAGGACAGAGTGCAACAGATCTTCTTTTTGCTGCCTTCCTCCCCTTCCCAACCACCTGATTCCTGAATCTCCCTAACACTTCCTCAGGAGCTTGGGCTTGTTCTGAAAATGAGATGTAAAGGCTAAGAGTGTTTTTCAACTATGAATGCATATTAAGATCACATGGAGAGCTTTGAGAACTACTGATGGATGAGAATCACCCCAAGTGACTAATGATGTAATCGGGTTGGGGTGTGGTCTGATCATTTGAATATTCTAATGATTCCATGCTTCTAGAGTGCACCTGGGAATCCAGGATTAAAGTTGCTGCTGGGGCAGGTGAGAGTTCTGTTTGTTCTCTTTTTGTTTTGAGATTAGTGTTTGTTATTTGGAGAGGCTGGGCCTGGGAGTGAAGATAAGAAGGAAGTTGGGAAGCGAGGCTTTCTAAGCTCTGAGCTTTTTGCCTTTGAAGTGTCATTTTGAGAAAAATACTGGACTTTATTTACAAAATCAACACATAAATAAAAAGACGTTCTATGTTTTCAAGAAGAATGAAATTGGCAGCTGATGTCTCCCTTTCTGTTTTAATGTTGGCCAAGATTACTGCTATACTGAAAACGGTTGAGTTCAGAAGGAGATAAGAAGTCAATATGTGAATCAAATAAGATTGCCAGATTCAGCAAATAAAAATGCAGGGCACATTTAAGTTTGAATTTAAGGTAAATGGGATATACTTTTAGTATAAATATGTCCCATGCATGGTTTGGAATATGAATATATATATATACATGAAAAGATTATTTGGTGTTCATCTTAAATTTAAACATGACTGGATATTTTGCATTTTCTTTTCCTGGACACCTCTAGGGTAAACCTACTCATTGAAGGTGGAGGAGAACCTGAAGCAAGTCAGTGTGAGCTGATCTAGGAATCAAAGTTCATACCTTTGACTAAAATCATAAATGTGTTGTCATTCGTTTAGGTCTTGGGATTAGTTTGAATTTGAAAGAAAGAACTGAACACTAAGTAGCCCACAGAGCTGTTTTAACAATACAATCTCTTACGTTGATATAATATATATGCTTTTCCAAAGTACTTTCACAATGCATTCTCTCATGCTATCTTCCAGACCACCAGAAGTTTAGCTCACATCAGCCATAGTTTGACAGTGGGAAAAAACACAAGGGCTGGAGAAAAGAGACTACCCTGAAGTCCCCAAATGGTGGATATTAAATCAAGACCTAGGATATATATTTTTCTAGCTGGTAGCCTGTAGTCATCTCTGGATGAGGAGTTAAGAGTCTAAAAATAGAGGTGCCAAGATTCAGACTGCGTGTGTATGCATGTGTATACACACAAAAGTGTGTGCTTGTGTGTGTGTGTACATGGACAAGTAATTGTGACTGTGTTGACATTCTTAGCAAGGCAGGGTGAGGTTAATCTCCCTGATATGTGCCCAATCCTGTGAGTTTAGACCAGGCTGCCTTCTCCACTCCCTATTTCATAGCTAAACATGTAATCAAAGGCCCCCTCTGGTGAAGGCAGTTCTTCCTGACATGCTCACTTTGCTTCTTGTCTTGCTCCCCTCTGTTACTGCCTTGCCTTGCCTCCCATGCTTGGATTTATCTCTCATATCTGGATCCAAAGACAGTTTCCAGGTCCTTGGGGTTCATCGCCATCATCCTCTATATGCAGCTTGACTTGCTATCACCCTCCAGTACTTCTGTTTCTGCCATCCTGACTGAACTCCAGCATGCTAGATGGGAGCCCAGCCTGCTGTTGACTTGGTGAGCTGGCACACTAGCCAGGGCAGGGCTTTTGAAAGAAACAGGTGGGTAGGAGTCTTGATCTGTGAGGGGGTGTGTTGGCAGCATCCAGTGAGCTAGAGATCCTCTGCAGGCTGGTCTGTTGGCCATTTCTGAGACCTGTGTCCACCCACCTGTCAGCCCGGGGTGCTGGAACATGGTCTGTAGCCCTGAAGGCAGGAACCTTCATATAACTGGCTCGAAGTGTTTACTTAACCTGGGGTCATGGACGTAAGATCCCTATGTCTACTTCTTAAGCTGCCAGCCAATGTTTATTCAATCCTATAATTGTATTAATTTGTTTCCTTCTCTTTTGCTACTGTCCTCCTTTTTTTTGCCCTCTCTTTACCCCTTTTTCTCTCTGCCTCTGCCCTACCTTTCTCTTTGTCCCTCTTTCTCTAATCTTGAGCCCTTTGGATTAAAATAAGGAGCATACCACGGTATGAAAGATATAGCTCCATCCATTAATATTTTTTATTTTTCCCACTTCATATCCATTATGCCTGAAACTCAGTACCACGCCAAGCCTGGAGATGTCTCTACTAGTTATGCATTCTTATCAACTGCTTTGAGCTAAGGGTAGAGCAAAATGGCTGCTTGTACTGGACATTTTTACTAACTCTAATACTAAGGAAAAAATAAAAAGTGGTAGTTATGAGGTAGGAGATCATTTGTGTGCTAGTCAAAGGAACTCCTGTGTTTACCCCCAAGCCTAAAAATTTTAGGGGAAAATCATATATAGGAGCCCAAATTCTGTTAGTACCAAGTTACTCTGGAGTTGGAAGGGGTGTTGGACATTCTGAGATGCTAAATGAGGTAGAGTCAGAACACGTTCAAAGTCCCTGTGCTTTTTGACAATCTGCTATTACTGTATATTTTCTTGTCTTTTCTGAATTTTTAATTTTACTCTGTGAGGCTAAGAAGTTTCAAAATAATGTGGTGGGGCTAGATTAGGGGGAAAATCCCAGGTAAGAGTCCAGTTCTGCCTCCCTTTAGAATAGGCTTGATTTTGCACTATTGGGCAAATTCCAAACTTTTTGGCTTAGCCATTAAGGTCATCCAGAGGTTGACCACTACCTGCTGTTCCATCTTAATTCCTGATGAATGTTGCATGCTCACCTAGTGGGCTCCTTTGCTGCCCACTGAGCACTCCTCATGCCTTGCCTTCTCTGTGTCTACTGCTGTGTCTGGAGTGGACTCCTCTCCCCATGCTCTCCACGTCCTGCACCAACTCAGTGCCTAGCTCAGAAGTCACCTTCTCTAGGAAACTTTTCCAATATCCTCTAATCTCCTAGGACATTTTTGTCTGCACCACTCTTTGAAGGTTTACTATATCCCAGGAATGATATTCAAAATAGTAGGCACTGATTGATCAAAATGATGCCATCCCAGGGTTCCAAATGCCCCCCTTTTGTATCAGATACTTCCCCTCTTTGCTAGGTGATGAGGAAATCTCTATGATCTGGGGGACAGCCCAGAATGGCCAGAATAACAGGAGCAGAGAGCTCCTGGTAGGGCTTTGGGGGAGATGACATTTAATAGTCAGAGTAGAGGTATTTCAAAATTTTAATAATTGGCTATATAATAAGACCATAGTAATCAAAACAGTATGGTACTGGCATGGAAACAGTCATGTAGGTCAATGGAACAGAATAAAGAGCTCAGAAATAAACCCACGCCTTTATAGTCAATTAATATTTGACTAAAAAGCCAAGAACATACAATGGGGTAAAGGCAGTCTATTCAATAAATGGTGTTGGGAAAATTGGATAGATACATGCAAAAAATTTTTTTAATAGTTGGCATAGACTTAACAGTGTATAACAGATGAATGTCATTCTTTACATGTTACCTGATTTTCTTAACCTGCTTTATCCGTGTATGTTTTACATAGTTTTAGAACTAAAATTTTATTTCAAAAATCATCCAGTCCAGATGTTCTTAGCTTAGAGTCTGTACTATAGACTCAAAGGGAATTGATTGCTTTCATCAGATTTTCTAAGGTATGCATAATGCAGAAAAGGTTAGGAACCACTGGTCTACTCCAACACTCCCATTTTCAGATCAAAACCTATAGCTGAGCGAGGCTGAGCATAAGTGCTCTGCATGCATCAGTGTTCTGGGAGATGTTTGCTGTGTACAGTCCAAGTGCTGGTAGAGGCTCTACCTCTTACCTAAAGCAATAGGTGATGCTTGCACTGAAGTGGTGTGTAGACTACACAACCTACCAAGAAGATGCATTCAGAAACCCAGCGCAAAGAGTCTCAAATGGCTTGTCAGGCCATGGAAGGGGTTGAAAGCAGATATTAATCACTTATGTATTATCTATTATATGGAGCTACTTAACCCTTGTGACAACCTTATGAGGTAGGGGCTGCCATCTTACCTCTTACAGATGGAGGACCTGAGGCTCAGAGAGCATATGTAACTTGCTCAAATTCATACAACTAGGAGCACCAGGATTGGAGCTGATATAGTCTGGTTCTAACATCTTCCCTTCCAACTACAACACCAGCTACTGCCTATTGGACTGGGGTATGGAGCCAGGGGATGAAAAAGCAAGGAAGTGCAGGTTTAAGTGGCTGGTCTAGTGGTGGATGATGTGGGGGTACCTGGCAGGTGCCTCCATCGAGTGCTGCGGCCCACGTCAGGTTTCATGTGGCGTGGTGCCAGGATGCTGGCCAGAGGTTAAGGGCAGTGATTGGTGGACAGACTCTCTTGAGAGTCTGAAAGCAAGTGGTATTTATTTATTCATCCATGTAGGTCCTGTGCTTGGTAGCAGGCACAGAAGATGCATCTACTGTTTGGTGCTAAAAAAACAAAACCAAACCAAACCTGCAGTTCTTTCCAAAGGAATAGAAAACTGAGATTCTGCTGGTTTATCTCTGGGGCTATGTTCTCCCCTTTCTGAGCCTTTCCTGCCTCTGGATGCCTTTCTCTTTTCTTTCCTCCGGGGTCCAGTGCCCTCACCTTTGCTTCTCCCCTGTCAAACATTCTGCTCTCAGGAAAGGAAGAGAAACCTTGAGGTGTATGGAACTGAGGGGGCATAAACTATTATTCTTCCCAGATATTATTTTAAGCATGTTCTGTCCAGCTCATCACTTTGAACTCCTGTGCCTCCCTAAAGAACTGTGTGGTCAGTACCACTATGACTAAGCTGCAAACACCTCTGCCTTGTTCTCAACCCAAGCCGTGGGCCCCCTTCCAGCGCTGTGACTGGACTCACCTCCTCTTTCTGTGCCTGCACTCCCCTTGGATCTGATGACAACATCCATCTCTTCCCTGGCACTGCCTGGCTGCTGTCCTTGTCCCCGCTCTTACTTCCCCCCACTGTGTCGGGAGGAGCCTGGCTGGGAATGGGGACTGGGCTGGGCTGACTCATGCTGGGGCAGCTTTCTAAAATGCTTGGGATTGGGAGCAGCTAGGGATGTGTTTGACCATTTCTGAGGTCTGACCAGCCTCTGGACTTCACATACTTTTTTGTAAACATAATTTTTTATTTTCCAATTATAGTTGACATACAATGTTATATTAGTTTCAGGTATACAGCATAGTGATTAGACATTTATAAAACTTACAAAGTGATTCCCTGAGAGGCCTCACGTCCAATGGACTTTACATACTTTATCTTATCTTCCCAATAACCCTATGTGGCCAGTATTAGAGACCTGAACTTACAGATGAGGAAACTGAAGATTAGAGAGTTTAAGATAATTGTTGACGCTTACATAGCTAATGAATGGCAGAGCTGAAACTCCACCCTTCTCTGTCTGATTGCAAAGCCTATGTGTGATATTTCCCCTGCCCTGTTACCATGGAAGCAGAATCCCATTGTCTAGTCCAAGGTGGCAAGGGCAATGAAAGGGTTAGAAGTTGAGTGGATGTTAAATGGAGCAGTCAGGGAAAACCAGCCACGGCAAGGATAGAACTAGAAAGTCTAAGACAATCACAGTGAATGAGGCGGAGGGCCTGATACTTTGTGCCTTTGGGTTCCATGGTTTGTACATTTGTGGGGAGGGTGGCCTGGTGTGAAGGCAGAGGGCAGGGTGGGAACTCCCCAGCCATGCTTGACTCTCATTCCTGGACCTGTTCTTCTTATAATGATCACTTCCCCTGCCTCAGCGGCAGCTCCAAGGATAGTGTGGTAGGACAGGAAAAATGGGAACAGACTGTAAGTTCGCAAGCAGAGCTGGCATCCTGGCATTTTAGACACTAGCAAGTTGTTAGGGAAGACAGTCTTTTTCATTGTGTGTGGGGGGGCCCTTCTCAGTATCCCCAAAATCTGACCATTGAGTGGGCAGCTGTCTATTTTCCATAAGCTGGCCTCAGACAGTGGTGGAAGTGATATTGGCTCTGGGGATGGTCACATTTTGGTTTTCTGACTTCCTCTATAGTCCCTGTCTAGGGAGCATGATATGCCTCCCCTTCCCTCCCTGACATTATATACTTCCTGGCCGAGACGTGGAATGGAGTCCACAGATGGCCTGGAGGAGCCCCCGTGGTCTCCGGTTTGGCTCCGGAGGCTGGAACAGGAGGATTCCGGCTCTGCTCTGAATTGCTGACTGCACTCAGCTCCACTTATAGGGCTCAGGGTTGCACTGTTCTCTGCTTTTGGGCTTTAGGCAGTGTCTTGAGAACCGCATGGCTGAGAGAGAGGAAACAGGTGGATACCATGTGGGCTGGAGGAAGCTCAAGGTCACCAGCTCCTCCTGGGGCCAGAGGCGATTGCTCCCTTTGGAACATGGTGTGTTAATCATCAGGTCTCTGAGATGTCAGAGAGAGGAAAGTTAGAGTCAGGGCTTGTTAGGTTTGCAATGAGGAACAAATTTAGCACAAGTCAGAGTCACTTTCAGTTCTTCTTGTCCTTAGCAATAAGTTAGATGTTGGAAAGAACTGAACATTGTCATTTATACCAGGCAAATTGCACTGCACTCTATGCTTCCAAGGTGCTTTCCTAGAACCATAGAAATTGATAGCTGGAAGAGACCACTTACTCGGTGCCCCACGCTGAGTGGCTCTCCGTCAGAGTTTATTGAATCATATTTTTTTATTGATTGATTTTAGAAAGAGAGAGGCAGGAAGGGAGGGAAGTGGGGAGAGAGAGAGAGATCGAGATCAAATTATTGTCCCACTGATTTATGCATTCATTGATTGATTTTTGTATGTGCCCTGACTGGGTACTGAACCTGCAATCTTGGTGTATTGGGACAATGCTCTAACCAACAGCGCTACCCCTGTCAGGGCCAAATCATAATATTATGGAGAAGGGAAGTGACCTGTCCAAGGGTGGGCATCATATTAGTGTTTGAGGAGGGGGTGGTCTCAGGCAGGGATTCGCTTCTCTACAGAATGAACTGAGTGGAAGGGCAAATGCAAATAAGAATTTCACACATCACATGTTATTTTCCTAGGGATTTGTTAATATTACAGATAATTTATCTCACTTATTATTTTTAGCATTAATGGGCATTTAGATTTCTAATCCTTCTCCTTTAGCTGCTCTTCCAGGTTTGTTTGTCTGGCATTTAATACTCTGCAAACATTTCATGTGCTGTAGGGTCTACAGCGTTGCTGGTGAGGTGGTGTGGCTTAGTGGGGAGAGAATCGGGTGAGGAGTGGAGCAGTCCTGGGGTTCTAATCTTGTCTCCGCTACTACATTTCTGGCTAGTTACTTAATTTCTCAGCATTTTTGTTCTCTTACCTGTGAAATGGTCAATAGTAAAACCTTTTCAATGGGTTGCTCTGAGGATTCAATGGGACAATACATATTTAGTTTGGCACCTAGCACATACATACTAAGCCCTCAATAAAGGTTGCTGATATTTAAATCTAGAACTGAGTACTTAACGCTAATTTTTGTCCACTTATAGGAAATGCTGTTTTCAGTGTAGAAACCTCCCTGCCCTGGCCCCTCCTTTTTTAAAAAAATAACCAAATAGCCACTGCTTTGTAAAGCTGAATGGTCTTATACTGGCTCATATAAATGGAAATACACATCTGTATTTTAAATAAGATCACCTGGTCTTTATAGCATCTCTAGGGTGTACAAAGAAATTTTACATCAGTTTTGTTAACTTTTTTTAATAAGGTCATTAATTTTCACAGCATTCTTATGAGACAGAGATTAGGCATCTTGTTCATGAATTAATGAAAGCACAGAGAGATTTCGGCACTTGTCCAACATCACAGAAAAAAAGTCTGTGACAGCTAGGACTATCGTGGATGTGTCCAGGTTGCAAACTCTACTAGCTTGCTACTAACTCAGTTGAGAGCACGTCTTTTCTCCTGCACTTGTCTTTTCTGCTTCTTAGATCCCATGTGGTGGCACCAGAGTTTGAGGGGGCACATGCAGCTTCTATCAAATACTGACCAACGGCCCTGCTTGCCACCCTGCTGCATGCCGGCTCTGACTGGATGAAATGGAAGGGACCATCTGGAGCAGTGCTAATGAAGGGAACACTGAGTTCTGTGAAACGTCCAATTTTCTTTGCTTGCACCTTCCACACCCCTACACCTTCCATGATGGCCATGTTTTCTGACCCTTCTGGAGTCATGTTCTCCTGCCTCTCACACTCTCTATTTCTTTCTCTCTGTTGATAGAGTCTTAAGAATCATCCCTAAATTAAGCCATAATGTTCCATTCCACAGCCAAAGGTGTTTCAGGCACGGGTGTGGAGGTGGTGGCAGAGACTTGGGGTCCAGCAGTGCCATTTGGTGCTCCTAAAATCATGTTGTTAAAAAAAATGATGTTGGGGACCTTTCTGCCTCTGGGTGAGGGGTGCTGGTCGAAATCACGGTGTCAGATTCTGGGCTCCAGTTGCTTTGCTCTGAGTGAGGGTGGACAAAGCTCCCCTGTGGCAGATGATGTCTGATTCTCGTGGGCAGCCTCAGCGTTGACTCTGGAGTGTCCGGGCCACCACCTGTTCCCACGCTTGGCCTCTGTTTTAGTGCTGGCCATCTCCAACCCTGGGGTTGAGTCAGGGGCTCTTCCTCCTCAGTGTGTTCTGCAAAGCTCTATTGTCTTTTGTTGCCTGGCCTGCTAATTAGACTTGGGGCCAGCCCTAGGTTTATTTAGCCTGTTTTAACTTGTGTTTGGATTCCCTTCTTCTAGTTTCCTGGCAGTCTAGACTTGCACCAGCTCTGACTTTGGCCTTGGACACCTCTCATAGTGTTGACTGCTTAGTTTTGCCCCTCCTTACTCTAAGGTTAAAAGGAAGAGGGTAGTACCGGCTAATGATTCACTTGAGGTTTCCAGTATGAGATAGGAATTGAACTGAGTCTTGAAGTTTGAGTGACATGCCAATGAGTGGAGGGTGCCGGGAAGGCGCCCTCCAACAGAAGAAACATGAGTGAAGCGATGCAGTGGGTATCAGAGCAAAAAAAGCATGGGCTGGTTTTAGACAGAAATAGGTTCAAAGGTGAATGGGCTCTGATACTTAGGGAGCATGCATGCAGATCTGATGTATGTTTTAATCACGGTAGTTTTCTTTCAGAGTTCGGGTCATACAGGTTCGGGTGCACCGAAAAACATCCACAGGAAATTCTTTTCTCTTTCCCCAAACTAAATACAAGATTGAGGCTGTGGCTTTCCATGTTTGCATGTACGTGTGTGTATTTCACTTCTATAGCCCCTTTTTTTCATAAAAAAATAGTGAAGTCTTTATATGATTTGTTTTCTACTGTAAAAGAAGTGGCTTCTGAAAAATGTATCACTAGTGCTCTGAGCATGAGCAATTGTCAGGACACTTTTTGGGAAGATGCCTTAGCTTCTCCGGACCTTAGCTTTCTGATCTTTGAAATGGGGTAAAACAAACTTACTTCTAAGTGTGGTTGGGATGATTGAATGGCACGTGTGGAAGCAACTAGGCCTGTGCTCCAGTCAGTTCTCAAGACATGTGAGTTTTATGTCACTTCATGCTGCCTGAAACACTGATTTCCTTGGGCAAGCTGGAGAGAACCAGAGTGAGGGAAAAGCTCCTGTTTGTGCTTCAACTGCCTTCCTGGCAACCACTCCACCCACAGCGATGAGAATGTTTCCTCTGCAGGCCGGCCTGCTCCACTGGCCCTGGGCCCAAGTGTCTTAATGGCTGGAACTTGCACATGGGGCGAATATGAGTTATCCTGACCTTTTGAAAACTCAGCCTGGGGGTGTAAAGCGATGTCAGCTCCTTCCTCTCCCAAGTGCCTGTGTCCCTGTCCTCTCTCCCTGTGATGATGAATTCTAGCCATCGAGGGTGTTGTGCCTTTAACGCAGGGCATAGTTATAGACACACCCGACTCACATTAAGTTCAGGGTGACATGATGTTGGGAGTAGCCTGGGCTCTTAGTATTCCTTCACTCTTGTTAAGTGGATGTGCTTGTGTGCTTATGAGGACACATCTTGTACCAGCTCAAGAACCATGGTGTTTGGTCATAAGCTCCTTCGTCAGAATACCTTAGCACCCCATCATATCCATCTTGCTGCTAACTACAACTCTTTCTATATTTACTGATCACCTGCTCTGTAGCTGGGTTCTAATTTTGCTCTAGGATTTCTGTCTTTGGACTTGGACCTCTGCTAACAAGATGTAGTCATTGTTTCTGTCTTCAATTCCTAGCATTTGATCTAGAAGGCTCATTGGGCCTATCTTTCCTCTTTAGTAACTGAAAGTGCTACTGATCATTGTCCAGGTACCAATACTTGGGTCTCTGATATTGGATGTTCAGGATTCTTCAGTTCTTTTTTTTTTTTATTTTTTTTATCTCAGTCCCTGGATTCAAGTGTTTTATAGGTCAAAGTCAACATGACCACCTATATGCATCCAGCAGTCCAGAAATGCCTTGCTGGAAGTGCTTCTAGACTCCAAACTCTAAACCCCAGCAGAACTTGTGAAGGTTGGTTAGAGAAGGGGCTGAGGTGATGGAGAGCCAATTGGAAGCAGAGCCTAGACCTGCCTGGTACATCTGGTACAGGTGGTTCATGAATCAGTCACCCTGAGCAACACTGAGCAATGTCCAAGTCACTAGAAGTCTGACTTTCATATCATGGGAAATGTGTTGACCAATCAAGGTTGAAAGTGACAGGTAAGAGTGACTTGTTTTAAATCAGAACTTCTTTGGAGACTGCAGACAGTTCAATTTTCTAAGTAAGTTAAACACGGTCTCCCAAAGTTTGTCTAGCCTAAGCATTGTGCTCAATTAGCTTCCCCCCCACCCCCCGCCCCAGAGGACACTAAGAGAGGTGAACTTCAGGCCATGCTTTGTTCAGATAACTTTACAATTTGAATTTGCTCAAGTCTGTGTTTATGAATTACCCAGGCTTACAGCGTATAAAGTGTATTCACAGGTACTATTGTCAGTCCCCCTCCAGTCCTTGCCCTTAATTTGCCCCCTGCCCCAGCCAGCTTCCACTAAATGTTAGTAATATTAGTCTACATGGGTGATCTTTCTCTGAGCCATATTTTTAGAGGAAGAGATAAAAGGAGACTGAAAAATTAAAATCAAGATAAGCGGCCTCTCCCTTGGAATGTGATTAAGAGGATGTGGTCATTTAAAAGTACTTTTTCCTCTTCTCCCCAGTGTTCGAGAGATGAAGTCATGGAAGATGCTATCGTACCTGGCTTTATTAACATAGCTCGAGTCACCTGTTTCAAGAAGCCCAGGAACATTAACCTTAAATGAAAAGAAAGTGGAATGAAAGGAGAGATAAAGGGAAACAAGATTTTGGCAGCAGGAAACGCCGGCTCTCAGCCAGGCCCCTGCAGCTACTCTGGTAAATAGCGCATGAATTTATCTTCCAGGGAGATAATTTCCACTATCTGAGTAGACCGAGTCTACTATTGTTCAAACAAGATTCAAAAACCCAGTGAAGCTAAGTAACGTGTTGCTCTTCCAGGAGAACTGGGAGGGAGTTAGTAAGTTGGGAAAGGAAACAGATGGTGGAGATGATGAGGACTGGCCTTTGGAGCCCAGCAGGACTTGCTGAGAAGGGTCAGAGGGTTCAAGAGAGGTTGTAGGATTACAGAAACTCAGGCCGCAGCTCCTGAGCCTGAGCCCTAGAGTGTGGGCTGGCAGAGCAGGGCTTTTGCAGGAAAGGCAAGGTGATGAGCTGGGAACATGGGCACTGCTGCAGCTGGTAGCAGCCACACAGGTGGCACTCATGCTAATTCTGCTTCTGTGAATGTTCCCAAAAGATGCATGGTGTGCTGAAGGGGTATGGACAGTCCTTTGGGGTGTGACAACCTTGTAGTGCAGATTTTATGAGATATACAGATTTCCAATGTCCTTCTTTACTGACTTCATACCCCACCTGTCAGGCCATAGTGCTGATTTGGGGGTTGGAGACCCCTATGTTTTGTTTCTCTGACAGTTTGTGACAGAGTGGCTTTGGGTCCCATAAAACTTCACTTCCAGGTCTCCTGTTTCCCCTCTAGAGTCTAAAAAGGCAAGTAATTTTAGTTCATCAGAATTTAGAATAGTTTGCTATTCTGTGGCATAACGAAGACTGCAGAATGGTTTAATCGAGAGTGGGACGGTTGGTTTTGCTCTGTTCCCAGGGTGCAGATAGAACCTCCTCTAAAGCAAGACAGCTTTGCAAAAGGTCGCCTTTGATCATAGGGCCAAGTAGAGAGTGAGGCGAGGGCAACGATCAGGTATAGATCTATTCTCCCATTTGGGAAAACAGCTAAAATCATATGCCATCCTGGTGGCTTCATTGTCCTGTGAAAAGGAACAGCAAATATGCACCCTGGTAAGAAGTGCTTTTCACTCACAAAGATTAAGGAAAAATTACAAACTGTTACTATTTTGTAGGGATGGTGGGGGTTAATATTCCTGGACTGTGATGAGCACAGAGCCTGGCATTTAGGAGGGTCTGGAGAATGATGTTGCATGATGCATAAATTGCCTTGACCTTGAGTTGCGTGAGTTGGTGAATTTATTGAAAAACATGCATATCTCTTAAATGTTAAAATCACTGGATTTATATATGAACAGCTGGGAATTAAAGGGAGTTGACTATGTTAATGAGGCCATTTACATAACTGTATGTGGTGAGAACATGGTGTCAATACTTTGGATCCATTAAGGTCCACATAGAGTAGTTTTACAGTAATAAGTGACTCATTTGCTTAAGGCCTGCATTTTAATTTTGATTCTTTAATTTTTTATTTTTGTCTTATAAAAATAATACATTGTAAAGATACTGAAGACTCTTAATGACCCCCCCAAAAAAGTCTAATTAATGGTAAGTAACTCGGTGAAACAAAAGCAATCACTATCAACGTTTTATTAGGTAACC
>VMDR010022472.1:0-16197 GCA_007922815.1 Macrotus californicus | reverse complement strand
ATGAAAGAAATTCAGAAAATAATAACAGTGACAAGGAGATTGGAAGTCTGTGTCTTGAGCCTAAAGAACATGTTGATCCCTTATGGCCTTCCTTTGGTAGCTGACAAATGTATGTCACTGAGGTTGTTGGTGAATATGGAGCTAGGTCTGAGAATAAAAAAAGATTGTTCAATTCTAAAGCAGACACAACACCATGGCTCAATTGGTTGAGCATCATCCCACAAAGCAAAATATCGCTGGTTTGATTTCCAGTCAGGGCACATGCCTGGGCTATGGGTCTGTTCCCCGATTGGTGCATGTGTGAGAGGCAACTCTGTCACATCAGTGTTCTCTCCCTCTTTCTCCCGCCCTCCCCTCATCTCTTTAAATCAATCAATCAATCAATCAATCAATCAAATCAAATCAAATCTTTTTATAAAAGCAGGCAAGGCTCTGTTTGGTGTGCTGGCAGGATGCCAACTCTTAATATCTTTGGCATATAATACAAAACAAAAAAACAAAACACAAAGGGACACAAGAAAGCTTTGGGAAGTGACAGAGTTGTCTATAACCTTGATTGTGGTATTGGGTGGGTTCTAGCTGGGCATCCTGGGGCAGGCTTGTTTCCTGTGAAGTAGCTGGATATTTTTCATTTACCTCTCCAGATGCCTTTGTTCCCCTTCTCTACTCTGGGATGCTGACCTGTGTGGATTACATCACTGGGCTGTCATGCCCTCTTGCTTCTGATTGGATTTGCTAATGGGACATACCGACAGGATACTGAAGAGTAAAGCTAGGTATCTTCCTCCTTGCAGCTTTCTTCCTGTGAGGTTGTTGCAAGTTGGTGGGATCCTTCAACCATAGATTACAGCTCTTGTCAAGCACCTTCTCTCAGAGTCTTGTCTCTGGTTTCCTGTATCCTCTCCCTTCCCCAGCCCTTTAGGCTTATGGATGGTAAAAGCTCTCCACTTTAAATAGCCCTAGAGTATCATGCTACTCCTTAGATTTATCTCCAACATTCCTATCTTTTTGAAAATGGTCTCTTTTAAACCATAATTATCTGTTTAAAAAATATCTGTTGGGACTTGAAGAATGGGGTGAGTAAACCTAAAGGTGCAAAACCAGAAGCACAGGCTAATTTTGGCAAGAAGTAAGCATGACTGATTGCAACGCTGACCAGAGTGGGGTGGGAGTGTATGGAGGAAAGGAGCCATCTTCCCTTGCATCTAGAAGATCCAGTGAGACCTGGAAGGGCTCCCAACTAATGACACTGGCAGTGACTAGGACACAAGGTGAAGACTTTCTTTGGATGTCCCAGGGATCATATTCAAAAACATGTTTTACAATTTTACAATATCTGTTTCTAAAGCAACTTGTTTCTGATAGCAGGGGTCCTATGCTCTAGTATCAAGATAGCACACCTGGAGTTCCAGTGCCTCCAAAAAGGTGGTAGAACATCTGAATTAACCCTTTAGTTATGAGTAGGTATTCTAGAGAGGTTTAAGGATCATGACAGGAGATGTGTCTTTGGAGTGAGAAGAGGCCATTTTCTTATAAACAGGTGAGATAGAGCTTGAGATATTTTAATGATATTGTCTGTAATGAACTTTAACTATAATACTTCAGTATGGGTTTTGATTTATGTGTACATGAAGATTAACTTTAATTTATACCCTATAGGAGGTTTATTTATATTTGAAGACAGCCTAATTGGAAATCTAAACTTCAGAAATGGCAATGGCCTTTTTGATACTGCAAAACAGGGTTCACTATTTAGCATAAGAGATGTTAGAAACACTTTTTAATTGATTAAGTAAATGGTTTTTTTGATACATGGTTGTAAAAAATGATTGTATAGGCACCTTGTCATTGTGTGAATGAGTCAAAACCTGGTGAAATTAGACACTTAACTTCAGAATACTTACCTATATATAACATTTAGCTCATCCCTACTTCTAGCCTTCCCTCAACTGAATATGGAAGATTAAATCTTCTATAACTTTAAAAGATTAGTTAATCATATTGTAATAATATTATTGCATTTATTTCAGAGTGCAGCATTCATTTAAAATATTTGTGGGAATGAAAAATGGACAATAAATGGGGACTTCACTGAGTTTACAGTGACAACTCTGTTTCAGTCAGGATAGCTAGGTTATGCTGCAGTAACAAATAACCCATCAACTCTCAGTAGCTTAAAACAACAAAAATTTATTTTTCACTCATCATATGTGTCCACTGAGGGTCTGCTCTTTATTGTTACCACTCTGAGACTCTGTCTGATAGAACAGCCACTAACTGGAACATTGTTCATTGTCTTAGAAGAAGGAAAAAGGGAGCTAAGCAGCTCATATTGGCAAATACATCACTGCCCTGTGACCAGAGTCAGATAGTTAAAAATGTTTGGGTAACTTTAATATGACTAACATAAGTTGCATGAATTTGTTTGTTGGTGTTGGTGTTATTAGTTATTCACCAATGTTTGTATGAGTGGCAGAATCTAGCCTAGGACTTACTTTCATTGAAACCTACCACTTGGCAGAGAGGATGGGAGAAATAAACAAAGAGCCTTCACCTATCTTTAAGAAATGGAATCTGTCGGTATTTACATGCAACATCTTGAACAACTTCTGAACAGATAAACTGGCTTAGTCAGTTTAAAAGAATATGTGACTTCCAAGGGAGGAAGAGGGACATACTGGTTACAGTATTTCAGCTCCTGTTGTCTCTGGCCTAAGTGCTTGTCAGTGTTGATGGGATACTTGAGCACAAAGATAACACTATGAAGACAGCCCAGTAGATTGCTCAGACTATTCTAGGCCTTCCTTCCTTCCTTCCTTCCTTCCTTCCTTCCTTCCTTCCTTCTTTCCTTCCTTCTTTCCAGCATACTGTTTATGTTTAGCAAATATTTTAACCTCTTGATTATTATTGGGACCCCATGGCATCAAAGATAAACAGTGAAATTCTGACTTTCACTGAATTATACAAGCAGGTGGGCTCTTTTAAATAATCCCTTTGACTGTTAAGGATTCCAGAAGGCTTATTTGAAAGTTCCTTTCATCTCCAAAGTCATGAAGTATTCAGAGAAACACCTGAAAGAGAGTTAATTTCCAGGAAATAATATTCCTGCTTTCACTGCCAATTAACTCTAGCCTAGAGCTAAGCAATATGATCTGGGGATGAAAATTTTTTTGCAACACAGCACACCAAAAGCAATTATAGATTTTTTTCTTAAAACCAGTTAAAAGGTAGAGGAAACAGAACTGCTAGTAATTATCACACTCTGCCCAACTTCCTCCATAATTTAATAGGTATAGGGCTTTTTAAACCTCAAATCATTAAACAATTTAGTTAATTTTTAATCTAGATAAATCACCTTACATTTTGCTAGGTAAACCAACTATTTAAAATGGTAAAGTGAAAATATACCATATCTGGAGAGAGCTTTTCTCAGAAATGTTTTAATTCCATATTGAATTTTCTGAAAGTAAAATAATCATATTTAGGATTTAAAACATCCAGTCCTACCTATATCAGGACTAAGTATAAGATCTTGTTAAATTATAGCAATCATCGGCAAAAAGAACTAGATATCTGTGTGTTTACCTTAGTCTGAATTAAAAAAACCTGCTTGAGAAGTGAAAATGATATAATTTTAACAGTTTTCAAGTTAACAACTTGAAATTGTTTTTTCTTGGATCTCTAAAGTAAACATTGGCTGATTTAAAAATTTGGTGACATTCAGAATACTGCTGATAAAATTGCAATATTTTCCATTGTATTTTCACAAGCTAAAGGAACAATATCCTAGTCATACCATCAAAGCAACTTATAAACTTACATTTATGATTAAGTTGACTTTATTAAAAATACATACACTTTTTTGAGCTTAAAGTAAACAGAAATCTTGAGGGAGATATGAGCATAGAAGTGGAGTGGTCACGAGAGTGTATGGAGAGTAGGGTGAATAGTCAGGTCTCCCTGGGAACCGTCAGCTTTATCAATCAGCATACCACCCAGTCAAGCCTCCCACAGCTAGGGAGTCCTGCACATTTTTGGTCAAGTTTGTTTTTATCTTCCCTTCAACACTTCCTTTGGGTTTCTTAGGAGCTTCGTGTGCCTTGTATTGTTATATGCCCCTGTCATTCCTCCCTTTAATAAAACACATCTCTGTCTTATCATTCTACAATCCACAAGATGGCAATAATTTGAAGAGATTTTGTGTAAACTCATAGAAAACTGATGCGTTACCTTTTATGATGACATAATGCTTCAAAACAAAAATATGCTAAGCCCTTCAAAGGCCTCTACGAGTCAGGTTAACTGACACCTTTATGAAACTATCAATGTGAAGTTCTCTAGCGCTGTTCCTGACATGTTGGGGAACATTCAATCCGTGCTGTTAATTAAAAAAACTATTTAAAAGTAAATGTACCTGGTAAGATGAATCCTTCTGTTCATATAATACAGAGACAGCTATCAAGGCATAGAAAACAAATCATTTTATTTCCACTCGTAGATAGAAAATGCTTCTAGATAATACTCATGACTGGGGCATGAGAAGAATATTGTGAAGCCTCTTATTTACCAAAGATGCTTATTAGGAATGCAGATTCCAGGATTCTCTCAAACCTGTTGGATAAGAACCTGTTGGATAAGAACCCGTTGGATTCTCGCCCTCAGGCCGCATGGCCCAGGAATCCACGTTACATCAATCCACGTTACATCACGATTCTTACCTATTCTAAAATTTAAGACCTTCTGCTGCTCAGTGACGTGAGGCCTTTGCACCGGTGGTTAAACTTGGTTTGGTCAGTTAGGTTACTTTTAATCATGAATACAATCCAATGAACAAAATGTGGGGGATATGACATTTTTCGGGGATTACAGTATGATTTACAGTCTCTTTTCAACTAATCCCATTTTTTTAAGAATTGTATTCTAGTAATTACATTTTAAATTCCTTTTAAAATACCTTCTGTTTTCAGACAGTTCTACGAGGAAGATGGTAACGGCTATAAGGAACAGGTCAAGGATAGTGAGGATTTGCACCTTTCTGTGTCTTTCCTCCATTCCCTTGTCTCTTTAACACATCATTAAATCCTAAAATATGTCAGTAAATGAGTATTTGTCCTAATGGATGCATACATATATATGTAGGTGTTTTACAAACCATTTTAGTTTAGGGCTCAGCCATGCTATTAAGTGCATGTGTAGACTTAGGCAGGTTATCATTCAAAATGGGGACTAACCTTGATCTCTATTGTGAAACTATGGTCTCTTGAGTGAATGTCCTCAGTGGATGCCAAGCATGCGATGGAAAAATGTCACCCCAGAATATGGCACTTTGGAATATTGAACATTTTACACTGAAGGAGTTTGAGAAAAAGGCAGAAGCAGGAAGGTGCTCTGACCTTTCCCCTCTACCCCCCTCCCCCTTTCTCTGAAACAGCTTATAAAACTCTCATGTGAGGGGTGCCCTCCCTAGGCCCAGCAGAAAGGAGCATCCTTATCTTGGAAGACAAAGTGATGCTGAGAAAAATTTTTACAAACAGGTTCATTCCCCTGGTTTGCTACACTTACCTCAGAGACTGACCTATTGCACTTCTCCATGGCTGTCATCATCACACCTAACAAAAATACTCTGGTTTAATTATTTTTTTAGAGTCTCAATTTTCCTATGGAACCTCCCATATCAAGTAAAACTTATATTAAATAAATTTGTGTCCTTCTCTCTTGTTAACCTGTCTTTGTCAGTTTAAATTTCAGAAGCAGCCAGGGGCCCTAAGAAGGTCTAGGACTGCTCCCCCAATCCCAAGTTGAACACCAAGTACACAGGGTCCAAGTCTCCTTCCTACTCTTTCCTTAACCAAAGCAAGTTCACTTTTATGCTTCCTATGCTGGGGGTCTACAAACTGTATATTTCGTACACCCCTCCCCTGCTTTGTACTATGTGAACTCCAGGTGTCAGATTCCAGGCTGGATTCAAGTTTGGAGAAGTCAGTCTAGATTTTCCTAAGACTCCTTAAAAGAGTTAAGGAGTTTGCCCCAAGCTAACCACAGGGAGATTTCTTTTTATTTCTTTTGTTTCAAGGTTGTATAATTCCCATTGGAATGGAGGGTGGGATTTCACTCCGTATAACCAAGTTAGAAGGGAAAGAGCATTTTTATTCCATGAGTTACTTTGATGGGGGAATTTATCCACTGAGAAAGCCAGACTTACCCACTGAGACAGCCATTGAACTTACTTACTTTCTCTCTGTATGTGTATTCTTGGTGGTCAATTCTTCATCTTCTGCCCTGTATTGCTAATTTAAAAAACAAGTGTATTAATATCTGCCCTTAAAATTTGCACAGTGGATTTAGTAATAGTAGCAGATCACAATAACCTGACAATCTTTCATGCCCAACGGATAGCCACGGTTGTGATAATAATGAAGCACCAAATGAATTGTCTTTCAAAAACAAATTTAGAAAACTCAGCAAAATGTTCATGTGACTGAGTTCGATATCAATCTCTAAAGGCAAAGTGGCCTAAATTTAGGTTGAGTTTATGGGATTCACTGTGGTCTTGATCTCTTCAACTACTGTGGTTTTGTTCTGCATCTCATCTCAGCTGCCCAGTGTCATGGGCACACCTTAGATGTTGACCAACTATAACTGTAACCTTTTATAATCTCAATTTCAAGCATTGCAAACTCATATCAATTCTTCAGCTCTGTCAGGGTTAATTGTCTGACTTCCTCCATCAGAATGTAAATTTCAGTAGGCAGGAATTTATTGTTATTATTTTTCATCTGTATAGTTTCAGCATTTTGAAGAGTGCCTGGCATACCATAGATATTCAATAAATATGTATTAAACAAATGACTTCTTTTGGAGACCAACTTGTATATCCAGAGCTATGTTTGATACCTCCTGGGTTCTTTGTGAGATAAGTTGCACACTAATTGTAGATATTTGACCATAAATTAGCTCCTTTAGGGCTGCAGCCCAAACCCTGCCCATTCCCTTGGATTTCCTTACCTCACTCTGGTTAAGATTCAGGGTAGCTATAAAGGAACAGAAGTGAGAGACAGGTGCTTTGGCTCACAGCCATTCAATTGGAATCCCTTTGAAATCCCCATGCTCTCCTAGAGCCTTTTCAGAATAGACAAGAGGATGCATACAAATTGAGACTAGGTTACTTAAGTAGACCTGGTGCTTCTGGTTTCATATTTATTTTTTATTCTTTGGCAACAATACTCTGAACATTCTTCTCATTTTGTGGAAATCTACCCTGCTGTCACTCTTGTTGAATGCAGGGTACTACCTCACATCATGGAAGCCAAGAAGTTCCAATATTCTCTCTACCTGTGGTGGAGGCTGCAGAATACACATGTGACTCAGGCTTGGGCCATCTCATATTTCCCTGTGACTTATATCTCTGTTGAATGGCACAAAAATAATGACACAAATGTTCAATAATTCAATATTCACGGTCAGTAGTGACAGTGTCCAGTGGTGGAGGCAGCTATGTCTAGGGGTGGGCAGTTGCACCATCTTACAATGGCTGTGGTCTGCTGGTTTTCTAACCTCTGCAGCCACCTTGGTTTCCTTTCATTTTGTAGGCCTAGTCTTTCAAGTTTCTGTCATTTTTCATGTCCTTTCAATAAATTATCTTTTAATTAAGACAAGCAGAGTCAGTTTCTGTTGCTTGCATTCAAGGACTCCAATTTGATATAGGGCTAAAAATAAAACTTTGCATGGAAACATAATTTTTATATTAACCTTCTATCTATGAAAATTAATGTAAAATATGAATGAGATTATTTTGATATAGTATCTTTTACATTTCGGTAGTAGTGATGGTTAATTTTGTCAATGTGGCTAGGCCCTGTACCCTGATTTGGTCAAACATATATTCTGGATGTTTCTGTGAAGTATTTTTAAAGATAAGATTACTATTTATATCAGTAGACTTTGACTAAAGCAGATTACCTTCCACAATGTGAGTGGGTCTCATCCAAATCAGTTGTGTGCCTTAAGAATAAAAGTGACCTCCCCCGATGAAGAGGAAATTCTGCTAGCAGACTGCCTTCAAACTCAAATTGCCATTCTCTCCTGGATCTCCAGCTTAACAGCCCACCATGTAGATTTTAGACTTGCCAGCCTCCACAGTCACATGAGTTAATTCCTCAAAAAATCTCTCTTCTTCTCTCTCCAATGTCCTATTGGTTCTCTTTCTCTGGAGAACTCTGACTAATATAATCATCAAACATACTGTACTGGGATAGGCGCAGATCTCTGTTCTGTGTGCTCTAGTAATACTTACTCTTTGGTTTCATTGTGCACCCCCCTTGTTGGGTTTAGACAAAGATTCTTTTGGGAAATGATGGTCCTGATAAAACAAAGAACAGACCCATTTCTTTTCTAATCCGTCTTCCCAGGGGACCTGAAGGGGGTCCATTTATTTATTTATGTATTTATGTATTTATTTATTTATATTTTTTCATTATGGTTTCAGGTATACAGTATAGTGGTTAGATAGTCATATGCTTTACAAGGTGTTCCCCCCAATAAATCTAGTACCCATCTGACACCCACCACAGTTACCATAATTATATTGACTATATTCCCTATGCTGTACTTTACATCTTCGTGATGATTTCGTAACTGCCAGTTTCTGTTTCTCAATTCCTTCACCTCTTTCACCCAGAACCCCAACACCCACCCTCTGGCAACCACCAGTTAAAGAAGGTCTATTTAGTGTCCTCTCAGGGAATGTCAACAAGCCACCAGTGATGCCTCCTGGACCAGCCCTTTCAAAGCTGCAAGGTGGGAACTATACTTGGGGACAACAACCTCACAAGCAGAGGATGTCTCTCTGGGGTCACTCTTGCCTGATAGTAAGAGGCTCATAGTGGTTCCTTATTAGAAGAGCTATAACCAGTCCAAGCAATTGCTGTAGATGCATTACACATTCCTGGCTGGTATTAGAGACCATGGAAGAGACATGAAAGAAAGAACTTAGGGCAGGAAAAATAGGTAGGATACTTCCCTGCTTTAAAACTGATGCTATAGAAATTGGAAGTTTAAAGAAAAAAAAAGACAAAGGAAGGCAAGAGGAAAGTGTTAGTCAACAAGGGAGTGGTGCCTGGTGGAGGGAATGAGAGGAGGGGTTTGTTTCTGAAGACACATGAGGCTGCTCTTAAGGATTGTGAGTATATGCAGACTGGACGGTGCTCTGAGGTCCTACATCATGCAGGTGTGAGCAGCAAGCCAATGCAATCTGGCTTGTTTCTGTTATAATCTAGTTATGCAGATTTGCTGTGAGGATCAAACAAATGTGATGATGTATGTAACGATGCCAGATGAACCATAGAAAATGATGCAAGTACAATTTAATAAGAGGTCTGTGGGTGTGCAGGAGAAAAACATTGAAAGCAAAGTTGGCACATCATGTCTCCATTCCACCAGCATGCTCCTCTGCCCAGTTTTCTCTGATTTTAAGTACTAAAAAGTAAAGCTATGGAGAAGGAAAGAAGGAATAGCAAAACTTATCAGCTCTCACCTACACTATTGCAACAGTCCCTCCCTCTGGAGTAATCTTTATAAAGCAAATCTGCTCATCACTTTCCACCCATAGTAGATTTGGAGATATGCCACCCAGATTCTTCTTCAAGGAAGAACTCGATTCACTACAGTATAGTCAGCTCTTAGCAACTTAGGATCTGCCTCAGTTGCTGAGAGTTATATGTCCCCCCACCTCCTTCCATTCACCCGGGTCACACTCTTCCCCTGGAGGCCTACCCCAAGCTGAGTGAAGCAGAGAAGGCCTGACAATTTCTGCTTGAAGCAGGACAACTCTGAAGGGCTATTCTTGCCCTGGAGTACCATACTCAGTTGGCCTAGGCTCTGTTTGGCTTGTATCTTAGCTTAACTTATCCCTCTACCCATTTGTGCTTTTTCTTTCTTCCTTCCCTTCACAGGTATTAAGCCTCCATAAACATCTTACACCCCAAACTCTGTCCCCAGTACCTGCTTCCAGAAAATTCAACCTGCAACACCAGTTTTAATCCTTGAAATGGTTGTCCATCTCCTCTATTAAGCTTCTCAATAGGGACGTTTTGACTCTACTAATGGGGCTCTATGTGTTTTATCTTGCCAGAAATTTTGATTTTTTAGAGAGTATTGGAAATATGATTGTACAAAGTATAATTTCTGGTTGGAGTAGTTGGTTTCAAGAAGAATATCTTATGGTCACATGAAGAATACAGAATGGTGAACCCATTGCTCTACTTTCGAGAGGGCAATTTGAATCCTTGTTTTTGTAATGATTGGGAATAACTTTTTTCTCATATTTTGTTGTGAAAAATAACTGATTCTTAACAACAGCATTGGAAACTTTGTTATCCCAGAAACATTTGAGGTAGATCAGAAGATCCAAATCTGCCTTTTTTTAAGTGACGCTTGAAGTTTTCATGCATGTTGTAGGAAAATGGCTGTTTCTCATTAGCTTAGTATAAAAATAAAAACCAATTAGTCCTTTGAACATTTTAATGAGTTATTTCCTTGGTTGCTTGGTGAAACATTTCTCTGAAGTTGAGCAAATATATTAGAGGCAAGTACAAATCTGTCAGACTTGGTGTGTTGACTTAGAACTTGGTTATGAATAATTTCTTAATAACTGGCCCTTTAATCCTCCTGGTTTTGTAAACAGAACCTTTCTGATATCAAAGGATGAAGAGCCTATACACCCTTCTATAAACACTGAGAGGAAGTTGGTAGGAGGCTCTTTGGTCCTGATGTGGTTTGCAAAATACATCAAAGGGGAGCAATAGGAAGTACTCAAGCACAAGAAATTGAAAATTGTGGCATGCACATATTCCTCTTTTGTGGAAATCTTACACCATCACACCATTTGAAAGGAATGGTTTGGAATGGTAACAAATAGATTTTATTATTAAGAAGAACCAGGAATAATTTTATTCTAATTTTATGACAAGTAGGCAGACCTAGAGACTGTATGTGTTCTTTTTTACCTCAGCAATTTTATTGAAAATTTACTGTTATTTGCAATAAATTCACATTCTATAGGTTAATTAACACATCTTCTCTATTTGCAGTGACTGCATGTGTCACAGTGTCATAGAATGACACTTTGAGCATGTGTGTCCATTTGCCAATAGGCAAAGCAAATGAAGTTTTGGTTGTTTGTATTACCAAAGTACAAAATTTGCTGAGTAAGCCTTGGCAACAGATAGGGTAAAGGATAATAATAAATATTTGAAATCTTTTTAAATGCACAGTGACATTTTATAAAAGATATAGTTAGCTGCCTACATTTTGAAAAAGCAAAGATCAGAAGAGTGAAATGTGGGAGTGATTCTATTAATGCTCTTGCTAGAGCTTATTCTTGACATCTCAAGGATTTTTCAGATTCATACACGAATAATTGTATGAAGAGGGCAGAGAAAACAGCAATTTATTATGATGACTGGATTAAATACTCTGGCATGAAACAGAGAAAAACAAGCATCTCCACAGATGGGAATGTGGCCACATAATGTTTTCAGCAACAGATTTCTATGGAGGATTTTTGGCATGAGTGATAAACATTCATATTGCTAGAATTGCCATATGAGTTATATTGGGGGCTATTTTAAGATAAGTTGGAACTTGTTAATTATTTCTTGGACTCTATAGTTCTGGTTTATGTATCAGAAGATATGAAAAATATAAATTATCAGGCCTGGCATTTGAAGTTTTGAAATACTTTGAAAATTAAAAAATCTTGTTTAGCACTTCAAAGTTAGAAGGTGTAGGGTGTATTTATTATTCAAATGAAGATATTTTGATCAAGTCAATTCTAACTGAAGGAAGCAGACTAGAACTCTATTAGATGGAATAGTCTTACCCTTGTCAACTTCTCTTATCTGAACTTATCACAACCACGTCAAAATTACAACCAAACTACAGAACAATCAGTATTCAGAACTGCTTGAAATCTGCCTGAATGGAAGTCCTACAACTAGGGATTTAAAAAATATGCCACATTGAGGCTGGTAGGGGGGGCAGAGACACAGAATGGGGCTGGTCCCACACCCACATGTGTTGGATAAAAATCAGGAGGGATGTCTCTGTGGCAGAGGTTCCCCATGAGGAACGAGGGATTCCAGGCCCCCATCCCAGGGTTTCAGAGCCAGGAAGAGAAGTACCCATAACTTCTGGCTCTAAAAACCAGCAGAAATTGAAGCTGAGTGAGACAGAGGCTTCCAGAGTCCCAGGCAGTTCCTCTTAAAAGGCTTGTGAACAGACTCACTCAGACTCACTCCCTCTGAACTCCAGAGCAGGGACAGCAGCTTGAAAGGCAACAGGTAAATACTGGGAGGAACTGAATTATCTGGCATCAGGGCAAGAGCTGGGGAGGGGTTGCTGCTTTCTTCCAGAGAGAAGTGCTGGCAGGAGCCATTATCTCTTAGATGAGCCCTCCCTTCACAGAGCCAGCAGGTGTGCGTTATATCTGAGACTCCATCAGCCTGACTCATATTGTTTTCCCCACTGTGGTGATTTCATGAGGCTCTGCCCCACCCAACTTTTGGACCCACCCAAACTTTTTCCCATGGATTTTCTCTATAAAAGGCCTGTCTTGGCCCATGCTTCAGATTTTCCTAAAATTTCTCAAACAAGCAGTATTTGGCTTCAGTGTGCTCCACACCACTTGCTAAGTGGTCCCTGGTCTGGCATAAGCAGTAGCCAGCCTTGGTTCACAGCTTGGCCTCCCCATGGGCACCTCCAAACCCAGTACAAGTAGCAGCCATCTGCAGATCACCTTGCAGCTCGTGCTGGGTGGCCCTGTGTGGAACATAGGAGGTGGCTGACCTTGACCTGCATCTCCCAGGAGGCCCCAGAGTCAGCAGAACCAGTGGATAGCTTCAGACCACATCAAAGCATCATCACCAAATCACCTCCACAAGCAACACACTCAAGTGGTAGACTCAGTCGACACCAGAGCCCTGCTGAAGTCAGTCCTGCATTGTGGGGTGGGTCCCTGTACAGCTGATCCTCTGCAGTGGTTGGAAGTAGGTGATCCATCATCATAGCCAGTCCTTGCAGCTGATTGGCCTGGGGGTAAATCTCTTCCATTGACTTGCCAACAACAATCAAGGCTCAACTACAAGAGGAGCATATACTCAGCCAATAAGAGGGGCCATACCTCATGTGCCCAGCTTGGGTGATAAGGGAGACTATGCCACAAGATCCTATAGGACACCTACTACATTAGTTCACTCCCCTAAGCCTGGGAGATGTAGCAGCTCTACCTAATACATAGAAACAAACACAAGGGAGCTGACAAAACGAGGAGACAAAAAACATGTCCCAAATGAAAGAACAGAAAAAACCTTCAGAAAAAGAACTAAACAAAATGGAGACAAGTAATCTACTAGATGCAGAATTTAAAACATTGGTTATAAGGATGCTCAATGAACTTAGTGAGAACTTCAACAGCATAAAAAAGAACCAGTTAGAAATGAAGGATACTCTAACTGAAATGAAACATAATTTACAAGGAATCCACAATAGAGTGGATAAAACTGAGAATCAAATCAGCAATTTGAAATATAAGGAAACGAAAACCACTCAATCAGAACAGCAAAAACAAACAAACAAAAACGTAGCCAAACATATAAGGATAGTGTAAGGAGCCTCTGGGACACATCAAGTGTTCCAACATTTGCATTACGGGAGTACCAGAAGGAGAAGAGAGCAAGCAAGAAATTGAAAACCTATTTGAAAAAATAATGATGGAAAACTTTCCTAACTTAGAAGGAAATAGACATACAAATCCAGGAAGCACAGAGAGTCCCAAACAAGAGGAACCCAAAGAGGCCCATACCAAGACATATCATAATTAAAATGCCAAAGCTTAGAGTCAAAGAGTGAATCTTAAAAGCAGCAAGAGAAAAGCAGTTAGCTACCTATAAGGGAGCACTTACTTACATGACTGTCAGCTGATTTCTCAAAACAAACTGCAGGCCAGAAGGGATTGTCAAGAAATTTCCAAAGTGATTGAAAGCAAGGTCCCACAACCAAAATTACTCTATCTAGCAAAGCTATCATTTAGAATTGAAGGACAGATAAAGAGCTTCCTAGACAAGAAAAAGCTAAAGGAGTTCATCATCACTAAACCATTATTATATAAAATGTTAAAGAGACTTAGTTAAGAAAAAGAAGATCAAAACTCTGAACAATAAAATGGCAATAAATACATATCTACAACAATTGAATCTAAAAAAACAAAGTAAATGAATAAGTAGAACAGAAAGAGACTCATAGACACAGAGAACATTTTGTTGGTAGCCAGATGGGAGGGGGGCTGGAGCACTGGGTGAAAAAGGTGAAGGGATTAAGAAGTGCAAATTGGTTGTTACAGAATAGTCATGGGGAGGTAAAGTACAGCATAGGAAATATAGTCAATACTATTCTAGTAACTATGTATGGTGTCCGATGGGTGTGAGATTTATTGGGATGATCTCTTAGTAAGCTATGTAATGTCTAGTCTCTGGGGTGTATACCTGAAACCAATATAATAATATATGTCAACTGTAATTGAAAAATAAGAATGCTTTGAAGATGAAGAAAAAAAAGAACCTCATGAAGACATTGTAATAATAACAGCACTATCTCATAGTATGACTGCTATGAGAACTAAATAAAATTATGTATGTGAAGAGCACTTTGTAAACTAATAAGTGCCAAAGAGTATCTATAATTATCTATCTTTCAAACCAGTAACATTACTTCTAGTCCTGTTAGCCAAGCTGAGGTGGACAGCATTGAGTTACTAGCATCCCTCATGAAGTGTAGGAAGTAGCATTTCTCTGCTGCTTCAGAGGACCTTTTCTGAATCCACAGAAGCTGATCAGCCACACACAGACATGACCTGGAAGTGTGGGGATGTTAATAGCCTATGGGAACAGTCCTGCCTTCAAGGCTGATGGGAGTCAGTGCATTCATGTCCAAGATGTCTTGTCCCCTGGTGAGACCAGTCTGGTCCACATGGTTCTGCAGAGGCTCCTCAGCAGCAGTGAGCTCCAGTTGCCTGCAGAGGTAACCAGCACACTAGTTTTATTGTCCTTTCTCACTCTGCTGTCTTGCTTTCTCCATTCTCTCACTTCTGCTTTCTGGGACCATCTGGGACCACCTACCTCCCATAAAAACATCTATACTTCAGCCCTGGTCTCAAGCTTTGCTTTCTGAAGATATTACCCTAGTCTAACTTCCCACAGACATTTTAGCATAGTGCTAAAGAAAAACAAACATCAAGCTACTACTGCAAAAGGAGATATTTCGGTAAACACCCTCTGGAGGAAGTTCCTGGCAGTGAGTTTTACTACTACACTGGCGGGATTAAGTAATTGCAGTGATGATAACCAATGGACTCAGGATTTTTCTAAAGCTTCAGAGCTGTTGTCTTCAGTGTTTTTCAATACTTTAATTATAGAAGAAAGTCCCAAAAGTGGGGAGCAGGAGCTCAATTCGTTCTTTTTGGGTCATTGAACAATACTGGAAAAAGTCCAGAGGTTATAAAGCTCTGTGAATGGGGTGACTAGAATAAGGAAGAGAAACACAACAACAAAGTGAGAGAGAAGGAAAAAGTAAGACTAATGTGGGTGATTGAACCCCAAACTTTCTTTTGCCTTATGTGCCAGGCTTCCAATCCAGCATTTATCTTACGACTGCTGGGTGGTAAGTTCCACCAGAGCTAGGAACTCTGTATATTATTCATGCTGTGCTCCCCATATACAACCTGGAAACATAGCAGCTGCTCAATAAGTAACAGGGAAATGAATAAATAAATTAACTAATTGAAATTCTCCCTTTAGGACTGTGATATGAGGGAGAGATCCAGACCAAAAGGTGGCAGAACAAACCTAGGACCGGTCATTAACCCAGGACATGAGTTCATTTTGGCAACTCAACTGATCACACTGGTTGAGATGGCCATCACTCAAAGACCTTTACTTGGTCACAGAGTTCTCAGGAACCATGACAAAGGACTAGCCTTTGAAGTCAGACAGAAGTGGATGTGAATTTAGTACATCTAAGACATGAGACCTTATGAAATTTAGTTTTCTGTTCTAATCCTAATGTTTTGAATTTGTCAAAAGAATACAATGATACCTTTCTTTCTGGGTTGTTAGGATGCTAACATTTAATATTTATAAAGTTTCT
>VMDR010022471.1:0-16194 GCA_007922815.1 Macrotus californicus | reverse complement strand
ACATGCCCGGGTTGCAGGTTTGGTCCCCAGTCAGGTGTGTATGGAAAGCAGCCAGTTGATGTTTCTCTCTCACATTGATGTTTCTCTTGATATCTCTCTCAAAAGAAAAAGGCAATATCATGTACCTGTGGTTTCTCCATCAACACTAATCCAGTTGTATTTTCATATTTCACATTGCAGTTGTAGATCTCATTTGCGCTCATCACAATTTGGAAGTTACAGTAACTATTAGACCTGCTGCTAGATACTTGTATTTAATGCATTAGTGAAGATGCACATGTATATATATTACTATATGACTGATAGGTGTTATAGATATATTTTAAAAAGTTCTGCCTCGCAGATTCACAAACGTAGAAAAATAATTAATGAATCTCACATACCCTTAACCCCATCAACCATTAACCATGGCTGATCCTGCATTATGAGGAAAAAAATGATAAAGCAAAGGAGGGGATAGAGAGAAAGGGGAGTAGGGTGATGAGGAAGCCCTCTTTGAAAAGATGACATTGGCTACGCCAGAAAGACCTCTTCACGCCTAGATTCACTTCTCTCCTTCCTGCACTTTTTTTTCATTTAACAGTAATTTTGAAATAGTTTAGAAATAGTGCAGAGAATCCCCACATCCCCTTCACCCAAATTCCCCATTGTTAACATTTTGTCACATTTACTCCATCACTGTCTTACCTTTTTCTGGCATGATATTCTATATTCCTTAAACTTTCTGGTGTATACCTCCCCCAAACAAGGGCCATCTCCTGCATTGCACAATACAGTCTCCCCAAGCAGAAAATCAGCATTGGCACAAGACTACTACCCAATCCATAGACCCCATTCAGATGATGCCAGTCATTCCAACAGTCTTTTTTCTTTTTGGTCTAGGATCCCAGCCAGTACCATGTGTTGCCTTTGGTTGTCTTATTTCATCAATCCGGAACAATTTCTCATACTTACCCTAATTCTCATGTATGTGCCTGATAGTCTTTTTTTTTTAAAGATATTATTTATTTATTTTTAGAGAGAGGGGGAGGAAGAAGGAGGGAGAGAAACATCAATGTGTGACAGAAACATTGGTTGGCTGCCTCTTGCACACGTCCCAGCCAGGAACCAGGCCAGCAACTCGGGCATATTCCCTGACTGGGAATGGAACTGGCAGGTCTTCCATCAACTGAGGCATGCTGGGCAGGGCTGTGCCTGACAGTCTTAATTAAAAAGTCTAAAAAGAGAGTAGATACTTCTTTTTTTTTTTGTATTAGTTTTTATCTTTTATATTTTAAAAAAGATTTTTATTTATTTGGGAAGGGAGGGAGAAAAAGAGGGAGAGAAACATCGATGTGTGACAGATAGATCAGTTGGTTGCCTCTTGCACATCCCAACTGGGGACCTGGCCTGCAACCCAGGCATGTGCCTTGACTGGGAATTGAACCGGTGACCTTTGGGTTCACAGGCCAACACTCAGTCCTGTTTGATTCTGCAGGATGACCCTCCACCTGTGTCAGTCTAGTATTACCTCATGACTAGATCAGGTCATGCATTCTTGGCAGGAATACCACAGAAGTGATTCTTTGCCCATCTCAGAGTTATATGGAGGTAAACAGTATATATACATCCTACTACAGATGATGTTAACTTTGATCACTTAGTCAAGTTAGTGTATTTACCATTTTCCCCTTTGATTTTATTAGCATTTTATGGGAAGACATTTTAATATTACGCTGGTAGTGTCTTCTGTCATCAAGCCTACACCCACCAGCTTTAGCATCCATTGATAACTCTTGCCTGATTTATCTATTATTGACAAATGATTGTCTTTTACTATGATTCCTTCTACATTTATTCTACTGTGGATAAGAAATCTCATGATTTCTATTTTTTCAGTGGGCTTTAGTTCACACCTTATTTATTTTGAAACGTAAATCATCCTAGATTTAACCAGTGGGAGGGAGCTTCAAACTGGCTACTGTGCCCTTTTGATGTCTCATCATTCTTTAAGCATTTCTTTATTTATGGCACAACAAAGGCTCATTTTGTGCTTTCCCTGCCCCAGTCCTGGAATCAGCAGTTTCTCTAAGAAGTCCTGGTTCCTTTTAGTATAGGATGGTATTTACAAACCAAAATCTGGGTGGTCAGGTTTACACATTGCTACAAAGCTAAGATGTGTGTGTGCACATGTAAACATATATACATAATACGTGTACTGTTATATATTAAAAAACTCTGGATTTCCATATTTCAGTACAATGAAGATTATAACTTTCCCATTTCTATGTTTGTAAATCCCCTCTCAGATTTAGAATCCTGACTCCCATTATTTTCAGTATATTTATTCATTTGCCCCTTCAGTTATGTTCTCAGTGTAACTGAAATCCCAACCACTTTGCCTCCTCCACCTCTGCCACCTCTAAACAGTTGCTCTTGCTGCTTCTGTATCTAATCCCCTTCCTCTTAACTACTCTTATTTGGAAACCAACATTTGGGGGGAGGAGCAGGCAAGGAAAGGTGGGACTAGAAGTGATTTGCCTTTACTTTTTTTCTCTCATTGGAGACAGCTTTTGGATGAATGATCACCTGCGTCTGGTGCCATTTTTAAGCAGATTTGAGCTACCTACTTCTTAAAATTTGAATTTTGGTTGTACTTCTACCACTGACTCTTGTGAGCTTCATTACTGGATCATTGTGAGCTTTATTATATGCTGAGTCACATAAAAGAGGGGTTAGTGAGAAGGGAGTTTGTTTCTTAGGAATAATATTAGGAGTCATTATTGCTCCATTTATTTGGATTTCAGTCACTTTGTGTGGTATTTCAACAAAATTTTGCCCTGGCCCTACCTTCAAAACCTTATTGAGCTCAAACTTACTTCTCTTTTTTAAAAATTTATTTTTTATATTGAGTTGTAATTCGCATGTAACATTATATTAGCTTCAGTTATAATGACTTGATATTTACATACATTGCTGAGTGATCGCCACAATAAGTCTAGTTAAACATCCATCTTTGGCCCTGGCTGGTGTAGCTCATTGGATTGAGTGCCAGCCTGTGAACCAAAGGGTTGCTGGTTTGATTCCCAGTCAGGGCACATGCCTGGGTTGTGGGCCAGGTCCCAGGGGGGGGGGGCACATGAGAGGCAACCACACATTGATGTTTCTCTCCTCTTTCTCCTTCCTTTCCCCTCTCTTTAAAAAATAAATAAATAAAATCTTTAAAAAAATCCATCATTGTGCATAGTTACAAAAATTTTTTTTCTTTAAAGATTTACTTTCAGCAACTTTCAGATACACAGTACAGTATTATTAATTATAGTCATCATGCTGTACATTACATCCCCATGATTTGTTTATTGTGTAACTGGAAGTTTGAGTCTTTTAACCCCCTTTCTTCTTTCTCCCACTCCTGAATCCCATCTGTTCTAGGAGCTTATTTTGTTTTGTTTGTTTGTTTTAGATTTCATGTATAAGTGAGATCATATATTTGTTTTTCTCTGACTTATTTCAATTAGCTTATTTCACTTAGTGAACACATGAATGCCCTCAAGGTCCATTCATGTGTTCACAATGGCAAGATTTCCTTTTTTATGGCTGAATGGTATTCCACCACGTATCACATCTTTATCCATTCCTCAGTAGCACATAAACACGTTGTTTTCATATCCTTTTTTTTTTTTAAGATTTTATTTATTTATTTTTAGAGAGAGGGAAAGGGAGGGAGAGAAATATCAGTATGTGGTTGCCTCTCATGTGACCCCACTGGGGACCTGGCCTGCAACCCAGGCATGTGCCCTGACTGGGAATTGAACCAGCGACCCTTTGGTTTGCAGCCCGCACTCAATCCACTGAGCCACACCAGCCAGGGCTGTTTTCATATCTCAGCTATTGTAGATAATGCTGCAATGAACGAACATGGGATGCATGTATTTTTTTCGAAGTAGTATTTTTGTTTTGTTTGGATACTCAGAAGTGGCGTCGCTGGATCATACATTAGTTCTATTTCTAACTCTTCGAGGAGCCTCTGCATCTGCACTGTTTTCCGTAGTGGCTACATTCAACTTTTGTTTTTCCCCTCCTTCTATGTTACTCTTGGCCCCCATTCAGGGGGTTCCTTGATGAATTAACACCCTTATTCCTTACACAAGCCCCAGAATGTTGGAGTTTTGTATAGTTTGTATTATTTTGAAGTAGATCCCAGACGTCTTATTTTATTCATAAATTAGACGAGAAGCACTGTTTAAAGGTGTACAATACCATGGTATATCCTACTTCAAATACCCAGTCATTATTCAAGTGTGTCATTGTTTTAAGAATCTTTTCTTTTTAAACTCAGGCTCTAAATAAGATACACAGATAATTAACTGTGATATATTAAAAAATTTTTATTGAGGTATAATTTGTGTATGGTGAAATGTACCTATTTTCAGTTAGAATTTGTTAAATTTTAGGAACTGTAGCCAGGCCCTGGCTGGTGTGGCTTGTTTGGAGCATTGCCTAGTAAACCAAAAAAGTATTGTGGGTTTGACTCCCAGTCAGGGCACATACCTGGGTTGTGGGTTTGGTCCCCAGTTAGGGAGTGTATGAGAGTCAACTGATCCATGTTTCTCTCTCACATCTATGTTTCTCTCCCTTTCCTCCTAAAAAATTAAGAAAAAAAAAAGAGAAAGAAGGAAATGCAGACATTGTAACCACCACTGGCAGCAGCAGCAGCACAACAGTCAGGATACCACAATTTGTTTATTTACTTATTGATGGACATTGGGACTTTTTAAAAAAGATATTCTTTATTTTTAGAGAGAGGGAAAAGGATGGAGAAATAGAGGGAGAGAAACATCCATGTGTGATTGCCTCTTGTGTGCCCCCTACTGGGTACCTGGCCCACAACCCAGGCATGTGCGCTGACTGGGAATCGAACCAGTTTCCCTTTGGTTTGCAGGCTGGTGCTCAAGCCACTGAGCTACACCAGCTGGGACCTGGGCTTTTTTAATGTATAGGTTTTAATCTCTCTCCTTACAATTTAATTTTTTTGGAAACCAGTTTGATTGTTCTGTAGAGTTTCTCATAGTGTGTGTTTTGCTAATGATATTCTTGTCCTGTGGTATATATCAACATTGTCTTTTGCCTTCTATGTTTCCTGTAAGCTCGTAAGTAAACCTATTTTTAAATATTTTGATAATTGTTTGTCAACATAATTTATTTTCTTTGTAATTCCATGCATTTTATTTTATTCTGACAAAGGGTTTATAGGTTTCACTGGACTGTCGTAGCAGTCTGTGGCATAAAAAGGGTTAAGCACCAGTGGTTTAGACAAACCCTTAGGTTAAGAGTAGAATGCTAACAGCATATTTAAGTACTAATTTTAGCTTTGACACACAAAGGTTGAGGTAAAAAAGTTAAAAATTACTAAAAAACTTTAAGACTAGAAAATGCAAAAGAGGTTGTGTCCTGTGACACCTACCCCCCTCTCCTTATTGTAAATTTACATGACTAGAACTGCTGCTTTTATCGTGGGTATTTTTTTGTTTTTACATTCTTCCCCTTTCCCCTGTTTTATCCTAGAAATCATGGAGTCTTTAGATGTAAGGTTGTTCCCTTTAGTCAACTTGAATTCGAAAAATGAAATGAATTTCAAGTACATCTGTAGTTAGAATTAAATGCCATAACATCTATTAACTTTTATTATATAGGTGGACCCAACTTTTTAAAAAAGATTTTATTTATTTATTTTTAGAGAGAGGGGAAGGGAGGGGGAAAGAGGAGAGAAACATCAGTGTGTGATTGCCTCTTGTGTGCCCCCTACTGGGTACCTGGACCACAACCCAGGCATGTACCCTGACTGGGAATCGAACCGGTGACCTTTTGGTTTGCAGGCCGGTGCTCAAGCCACTGAACCACACCAGCCAGGGCAAGACTTTAAATTCCGTTAAAGTTAAAACCCATTTAAAAGTCAACTGATGGTTCAAAGGAGATAACTACATGGAGTCTTACAGAGACATATATGAAGTTTAGTCTCATTATTTAGCCTTAATAATGCAGGATAACAATTCTCAACACAATTAGAGTCCGCCTTTATTAGGTTATTTTCTGTCGGGTATGGATAGGTAAAAGTCCGAAGAAATGAGTTCTCTCCATGCTCCCGTGAGAGAGAAAGAAGGTTCCTGGTTTGATGGAAAAAAGCAGCTCCTGTTCCCAGGTTGTGTCTGCAGCTAAGTAGTTTTTTTAATATAAAAAAATCAATTATGTTCCATAGCAGCATTATTCACAATAGCCAAAAGATGGAAGCATCCCTACTGTCCATGATCCATAAATGGATAAACAGAATGTCCTTATCAGGTGTATGATAAATAGAATATTTATCATACAGTGGAGTATTATTCAGCCTTAGAAAGGAAATTCTGTTACATGGTACAACACAGATGAACCGTGAAGACATTGTGCTAAATGAAATAAGGCAGTCACAAAAGGACAAGCACTGTAGGGTTCTACTTACACCAGGTCCTTAGAGCAGTCAAATTCGTGGAGGCAGAGAGCGGAAAAAGTGGAACGGCACTTGCTCTGTTGTTTTACTGTTATAAACAGTGCTGTAGTAAGCACTCTTGTGCACTGTTTGCAGATACGTGTGATTACACACATGATAAATTCCTATAAACGGATTTCTGAGGATGTGTTCTCAGTTCTTACTAGTTACAATTACATTGTCTTTCTAAGAGGTTTCTCTGATTTATATTACTCCTGCACACAGTATTGTAAAAGTGCCTATTTTCTTATACTCTGGCCAATTATTATTAAGTAGTTATTATTAAAATTTAGGTTTTTATGTTATGTGGTACCTTTTTTTAAAAAATTTACGTTTTCAAAATTTTAACTGTAATTGAGCAGTTTTTTAGTGTTTGTTTACCAATTGTGAGTATGTCTGTATTTCTGAAGAATTCCTATTCAGTTACTTTGCTTGTTTTTTGTTTGAGCCTCTGTCTCCTGTGATTTGTAAGAACTGTTTGTGTATTTAGAAAATCATTTAATTTTCATGCATTACAAGTGTTTTTTCCCCATTTGTCCTTTGACTATATTTTGCTACTTAGGAGCTCTAATTTTTTTATGTAGTCTTTTTCTTTGTGACTTGGGAATTTTACCTCATGCTGAGAGTCTTTCCTAGACCCATGAGTGCACAGTAAACTAATGCACACATTATACGGGAGCAGAGAAGTGGGCAAACTATCACAAATCATTCCTCCTCTCCCCTTTCCTTTATCCCCTTTCCTTTATTTATTTATTTGTTTGTTTATTTAATGTGAATCCTTTTTTAAAAAAGATTTTATTTACTTATTTTTAGAGAGAGGGGAAGGGAGGGAGAAAGAGAGGGAGAGAAACATCAATGTGTGGTTGCCTCTCACGTGCCCCTTTCTGGGGACCTGGCCCTCAACCCAGGCACGCGCCCTAACTGGGAATCAAACCCTTGACCTTCCAGTCCGCAGGCCGGCACTCAGTCCACTGAGCTACACCAGCCAGGGCTCCCCTTTCCTTTAATACCTTCCCCCCCATCCCTCCTGTAGAAAAACACCTCTGGGTATTAGCTTTTTGTAAAATGAGACTAGGTCTGTTTGGTTGACTGCCTTTTGCTGGCTTTATCTCTTTTTTGTCATCTTTAGGAATTATTTGTACTTAGTCAAAAGATAGAATGATTAGAAGAGGAATATGTTCATTATTTAAGAATGGTTTATAAATCCACTTTATACATACATTTATTTCACGATAGATTTTTTGAAAGAATTCTGTATTACCATGAAATGGAGATGCAGATTCTGGCTGTCACAAGTGGCTTACTCCCAGTCAGGCATGCCCTGAAATAGAAAATGTCTTCCAAATGTGCCCAGTTGCAGAAATGTGTGACATATAGTTGATTTATATTGAGATAATGTAGATGCTTGTGACTAAAGGAGATATAAAATCTCTTTGTATTAAAAGGCAGTGACATGTACTGTTTTGTCCTTTTCTTTTAATTACCCTTTTATTGAGATATAATTTACGTGGCATAAAAGTCATCCTTTTAAAGTGTTTCAGATGTTTTTAGTATATTCACAGAGTTTTGCAACCATCACCACTAATTTCAGAACATTTTCATCACTGCAGAAGGAAACCCCACACCCATTAGCTCTCCTTTCTCCCTTCTCTCCAGCCAGTAATTTACTTCCTTTTCTGTGAATTCGCCTCTTTTGAACCTTTCGTACTTACAGAATTACACAATATGTGACTGACTTCTTTTGCTTAGCATAATGTTTTCATCCATGTTGTGTAGTATGTATTAGAACTTCATTTTTTTAAATTGCTGAACAATTCCATTATATGGACATACATGTTTTAAAGTCCATTCATCAGTTGTTGGATATTTCGATTGTTTCCATTTTTGGCTATTATGAATAATGCTACCGTGAACATTTCTGTACCTGTTTTTATGTGGACGTACGTTTTCACTTCTCTTGGGTAATATATCCAGGAGTTGGAGTTGCTAGGTTATAAGGTAATTCTAAGTTTAACATTTAGAGGAACTGCTTAACTGTTTCCCAAAGTGGATGCACCACTTTACAATCTCACCAGCAATGTATTGGGTTTAAGTTTTTCCTTATCCTCATCTTCACAAACGACCTTGTTTATTTTAGCTATCCTAGTGGGTATGAAAGTGGAATCTCATTGTGGTTTTGGTTTGTATTTCCCTAAAGACAAGTTGTTGACCAAATTTTCATAGGCTTATTAGCTGATTGTATATCTTCTTTGAAGAAATATGTATTTATATCCTTCGCTCATTTTAAAATTGCATTATGTCTTTTTCATTGTTGAGTTGTAAGTGTTCCTTATTAACAATTTGCAAATATTTCCTCCCTGTTTTCTATAGGTTTATGTCAATTTTTGGTATTTGTCTTTGGATAGAATAAAACCATTAACTTCTAATTTATCATTGTCCTGCTAACAATTTAAATTTTAAATTTATTTTTGTCATTCTGGACCAGCGATTTCAGCTGGTGTACCACAAGAATTTTTAAAATATGCAATATCTGACTATTTAGTCAGGGGCACTGACCTCTTTCCCCTTAGATTGTCAAATTAAAAAATGACAGCAGCCACACAACAATAGCCACCTGGTGTGAATGAATCAAAACTATACCTATTTTTTTGGTCAAGTTGGCAAAAATATTCCTTTTTAGTCTGCTGCAGAATTTTAGTAATTCGTTTGTGTGTGTCATGGATGAAAAATGTTGAAACTGCTGTTCTAGATAATTGTTAAAACTGAAGTTTTACATTTGTTTTTAACATTTTGACAGTTGTATTGAGGCACATGACATATGACAAATATCACCATCTTACTTGGTTACGTCCAAATTGTGGGGAGTTTTATAGTGTAGGTGTTTGATTCTGCTTTTTAGCAAACTTGAAGTATTTCTGGTAACTGGTATAAAAAATAAAATTAAGGTTGATTTATACATTAGTAATTTCTTAATAAAACTTTTTTCTTTTTTTTTTAAATATATTTTATTGATTATGCTATTACAGTTGTCCCATCTACCCTCTCCCTGCCCTGCACACCCCTTCCCCCCACACTCCCCCTCTTTAGTTCATGTCCATGGGTCACATATATGAGTTCTTTGGCTTCTACTTAATAAAACATTTTTGTACAAAAAGGTTGATATAAGTGTTGCTGTTACTGCATTATTCCAGATAGTTTGGTGGTTGTAATGGATATGTTTATGACCCAACTATCTGAGTTCCAAGGTGGAATGATCTTCCATCTTTTTATAATACATAATATAGAAAACAAACACAAACAGTTATTTTCTCTGCTCTTACAGGCATCCTGGTCAAGCTTTAATATCAATATTATCCCTTTTTATCCCCTAAGACGTGTTCATTTGCTCTTCACTTTCTTTCCTTTTTTAAAAAAGTATCTTTTAAATTCTCACCTGAGGGATAGATATGTTCATTGATTTTAGAGAGGGGGGGAGAGGGGGGGAGAAAGATATAGTGGAAACATTGATCAGTTTTCTCCCAGTTGCCTCCAGTACACACAGCTACTGGGGATCAAACCTGCAACCTAGGTATGTGCCCTGATTGGGAATTGAACCTACAACCTTTTGGTGCACAGGAAAACACTCCAACCAACTGAGCAACTCCACCAGGGCTTCACTTTATGTCTATTCATACTTATTGTACATTTGCTTTTTATTTATTTATTTTAAGGTATTGTTTGTTTATTTTTAGAGAGGGAAAGGGAGGAAGAGAAACATCAGTGTGTGGTTGCCTCTCCCATGACCCGTACTGGGGACCTGGCCTATAACCCAGGCACGTGCCCTGACTGGGAATCAAACCAACGACCCTTTGGTTCACAGTCTGGGACTCAATTCACGGAGCCACACCAGCCAGGGCTGATCATTTGCTTTTTAATAAGGAATGGCTTGGCTGTGGTGGGATAAAAGGTTAGAAATGTGGGCAAAACACAAAGCCATTGGTAGTTTGATTAAATAGGTGATTTTTGGAAAGTGAGTGTCTAGTTTAATTGCATGCCTCTTATAAGAGGCTATTTATAATCCTATAACTCTGTCTGGAATAGTAGGACAGTGTTGATATTTAGAAGAGATATCTTCACCTGGAAATAGAGCAGTAATCATAAAAGACTCAGATGTGATCTTTTAACTCTAGGAGTTAATGGGGCAAAGCAGGGGTAGCTGCAGAATTTGAATGTATTACCTCATCAGTGGAGTAGACCTATTATATTTCAGGAATGACTTGAAGATTCTTTACTAGAAGGGCATGTATGACAACTAAGTATGTGGCTATTATTCGCTATTGCTTATTAGTAGGGTCAATTGCAGAAGCTAGGATTAAAATTATTGCATTCTTATAATCAAGCCAATAATGGTTGAACGCAGTGCCTTATGAAAAGAAAGGGTATTGAGAGACTTCATTGGGTTTTAGCCTACTTAATGATCTTTAGCTTTATGTAATTAGTGTTGCTTTGGAGATTATGGAGTGGGTTTCCTGGGTTGATGAAAACAGTGTAGAATAGGAGGAATCTTCTTTTGACCTATCAGGTGGCTTGGTTGGAGCAACATGCCAAGGTTGTGGGTTTAATCTCCAGTTGGGGCACATACAAGAAGCAACCAATTAATGCATCAGTAAGTGGAACAACAAATCCTTCCCTCCCACCTCCCCTTCCTCTTTCTCTTTCTCAAAAAAAATCAAGGAAAAAAAATTTAAAAAAATCAAGTGTAAAAAGCCCTGGCTGGTATGGCTTGGTGGATTGAGCGTAGGCCTATGAACCTAAAGGTGTAGTCAGTTCAATTCCTGGTTAGGGCACGTGCCTGGGTTTTAGGGCCAGGTCCCCAGCTGGAGGCATGCAAAGAAGCAGCCAAGTGTCTCCCACATATTGATGTTTCTCTTTCTCTCTTTTACCCTCCCTTCCCCTTTCTCTAAAAATAAATAAAATCTTTAAAGAAGTTACAAATACATTCCATGAGACTAGGGATCATCATTTTGGTACTTGATATTCATCAAGTGTCTAGAACAGTGCCTGTTAAAAACCATATAATTTATAGTTGAGTCAGGATCAGAACCTTAGTCTCTTTCCTCATACTCTCATGCTTTTCCTCCACTATATCACATTGTTCTCAAATATAAAATCAGAAGCCATTAACACACAGAAATTATATTCTTTAAGGAATTGCTATTTGATGGTCAGTGCTTATTATCTAAATTGTCAAATGTTGAAAGGAGATGAGACATTTCAACAAACCATATTACATTATTTTATGTAATTTCTAAATTCTCTTTTTAAAATGTAGAAGAATACTGTTCAGTGTATTTTGATCAATTTAATATTTTTGATGGTGAAGATTTTTGGCCAAACAGAAAACAATTTAGTATTTTTTAATTGTGTTTTGAAGGTAGACCTATTAGATTGTTATATGCTGAAGCTTGTAGCAACCAAGCACAATTTCTTAGCTTTATGTTACTTTTTTGAAAAAACTTTTATTTTTTATTTTTAGAGATTTCATTTATCTATTTATCAGAGGGGAAGGGAAGGAGAAAGGGAGAGGAACATCAATGTGTGAGAGAGAAACATCAATCTGTGCCTCTCACATGCCTCTGTGCCTGCCTGCAGCCCAGACATGTGCCCTGATTGGAAGTCGAACTGGTAACATTTTGGTTCACAGGCCTGCGCTCTATCCACTCAACCACAACAGCCAGGGCAGGGTTCTTTTTTTAATAGAAAAAAAATCTACATAACCTTGGATTTATTGATAAGCCTTGTATGTGTGTATGTGGTAAAATGTACATAGTATAAAATTTATTTTAACCGTATAACTCATTGGCATTAAGTACATTCACAACATTTATATAACCATCACTACTATCTATTCCTAGAATATTTTTCCTCTCGTGCAGAAACTCTCTACCCATTATGCAGTAACTGTTCATTTCTTCCTACCCTGAGCCCCTGGTAACCTATTTCTACTTACTGTCTCTATGAATTTGCCTATTCTAGATAACTTTGATAAGTGAAATCATAAACTGTCCCTTTGTGTCCTGCTTTTTAAAATTTAGTATGATGTTTTCAAGGTTTATCCATGTTGCAGCATATATCAAAACTTCATTTCTTTTTATGTCTTAATATAATATTCCATTGTAATATGTATACACCACATTTTGTTTATCTATTCATCTGTTGATGGACACTTGGCATCTACATCTTTTTGGCAATTGTGAATAACACTGCGGTGAACAGGGTGTTACACATATGTGTTTGAGCCCCAGTTTTCATTTCTGTTGGGTATATGCCTACAATTAGAATTGTTGAGTCACATGTTAATTCTGTGCTTAACTTTTTGAGCAAATGCCAAACTTTTCCACAGCAGCTGTACCATTTTACAGTTTTACCAGCTATATACAAGGTTTCAGATTTCTCCACATCCTTGCCAACACTTGTTCTTTTCTTTGTTTTCTTTTTTCTTTAAATACTAGCCATCCTAGTAGGTGTGAAGTATTATGTCATCTTGTTTTTGATTTGCATTTTCCTAATAGCTAAGGATCTTTCCTGTGCTTTTTCTGCCATCTGTATGTATGTCTTTGGTGAAGTGTTTTGCCTGTTTGAAAACAATATATTGAGCTGTAAGATTTCTTGTATTCTAGACACAAGTCCTGTGTCAGATAAACTGGAAGGTATTTTTTAATGTTTGTATGGGAAGAACTATTTCAATTTTTGTCATTTTCCCCCTGAAGTTAAAAAAGATCCTTTCATCAATTCATTTATACTAAATAAGTTTGTTCTAGTTCAGTTACCTTTTGAAACTGGATTTTATGATTGTGTTTCCTCTGTGAGGGGTAATAACTTAAACTATACTAGTGAATATAAAAAGAAAATTTCTGCTTTCTGATAATGTTGTCAGCTTCTTCAGGGGAAGTGTAAAATTATGATCTTCAATTGTCAGAGAATAAGAGTGCTATATTTAAAAAGTACTGTGCCTGTCTTTCTAAAAGGCCAAATTGCAAGGACATTAACTCCTACTGAAATCTGTGGAATTTTCATGAATTCTTTTATTCTAACCTAGTTACATATATGCTTCAAAATAAAAAAGTGCTCTAAAATTTTTCTTAACATACATAGTGAATAGTTTTTTGGAATAAAAGTGAGAACATATGCTTTATCACAAGATTTTCTTAGATTTATTAACTTAACATGAAAAACAGTTTTAGCTCTGGCTGGTATGGCTCAGTGGACTGAGTGTCAGCCTGCAAACCAAAAGGTCACCGGTTTGATTCACAGTCAGGGCCCATGCCTGGGTTGTGGGCCAGGTCCCCAGCTGGGGGCTACCAATTGATGTTTCTCTTTTTCTCTTTCTCCCTCCTTTCCCCTCTCTCTAAAAATAAATAAATAAAATCTTTAAAAAAAGAAAAATGTGAGTGTAAAAGCCAAATGTCAGTTTGTAACCCTTCCCCCATACACACAAAATGTAAATTATCTAAAAATAAGAAACAAAGTTTGAAAAACTGCTTTTGGGAAATTATTGATGTGCAACAATAATGTTGACTTTATTTTTTCCAGATATGGCCGCGTGGAAAGTGTCAAAATTCTCCCTAAAAGGGGATCTGAAGGAGGAGTGGCTGCCTTTGTGGATTTTGTGGACATCAAAAGTGCACAGAAAGCTCACAACTCAGTTAACAAAATGGGAGATAGAGACCTACGCACGGATTATAATGAACCAGGCACCATTCCAAGTGCTGCTCGGGGATTGGATGATACAGTTTCCATAACATCTCGTAGTAGAGAGGTTTCTGGGTTCAGAGGAGGTGGTGGAGGGCCTGCTTATGGCCCGCCACCATCACTTCATGCACGAGAAGGACGTTATGAGCGGAGACTTGATGGGTAAGTTCCAAGGTTTCTGTAGGCAGGTATTTTGTATTTGATATGGTGAGAAACAGAAACTCATATATAGGGGCCCCAGATGGATTTAAAGTTTTGGGCATTCTCAATGTTTCCTATTTTGGGTTGGAAACGGAAGTGATTTCTATCCCAGTGGCTGGTATCTTACGGAATCGTAGAGGATATTTCCTGCAGCTGGTTGGATATCTACTCCTGAGATAAAAAGTGGTGGAAGATTTTGTATGGCAGCATCATTTTTGGAGTTACCTGTCTTCTAGAATTAATTATTTCTTCTCTTGGATGATGTTAAGGCCTTCCTTGGATATATCCCTTTTACCTGATGGAGCTATTTGGCTGCAGATTTTGTGGTTATACTATATGGAATATTTCTGGAATATTAGAGCCTACAGATTCTTGTAGAAGTTAATATCTGCTTCTCAATTTTCATTATATGAAGTGTACAAATGAATTGGATTGTCACCATAAAACCTAGCAGACCATAATTCAACCCCTTGGATTCTACAAACAATACTTTAACCTGGAAATGTATACTTGGAGGAAGAAGAATGAAGGCAGTGTTTGATTTTCCCATTTTGGATCTACACCGTTTCCATGTTGGAATTACACTTCCTGATGGAATGGGGAAAATTTGAGGCGATGAACGTTCCTAAATCTGGAATATAGCCATTCTTTTCTAATTTCTGGAATGTATGGGATGTCATGCAGTCAAGATTCCATTAGCCCAGGAGAAGAGGATTACTATCTCCTTTCTTAAGCAAGTTGCTGCCCAATTAAAGGTACTTTAGCCTTGAACTCATGGTGACGATCAGTTGTGGATACAGCAATCAAAATGGACTGTTGTGGATGGCTACAAAGGTGAACTGTTGGCGAGCAACTGTGCCTTCCTCATTTGGTGGAATCATAGAGGATATTTCCTCTTCTGTCAGCTGCCTGATTCATACTTAGGGCTGGAAGTTTTTATGAATGTGGATCAGTTTATAATTGTCTACTATCTCAAGAAAGAAGTCTGGGGGTTTGAGAGTTACAGTTTGTCTGGGACTACTTGCTTCCAGTGGAATTATTTTATCTGATCACTAAGATTTTTTTTCCCTGTGGTTCATCTAAATATCATTTGACACCCTTGCCCATTAAGAAGGTGGATTACCCCCATAAGAGGGGCCAAAATTGGGGAAGTTATGTTCACAATTCTCTCCCTAGATTTAATTGGGATTATAGGTCGTGTTTCCACACTTGGAAAAGGTTGGTATGTCCTGACCTGTGTATATTAGCCCCTCTCCTAACCCACGTCAAACTCTCCTTTTTCCCACTAACTTTAGAAGTATTTAGTACTAATAGATGAATCAAAGAATAGCTATTAGAATTCAGCTCTGCTAGCTCTTGTGCCTGCCTTCTGTATCTTCTTAATGGATAAGAACTTTGCATATTTTTAAAATACCAGTTGTAGCAATTCTCTTAGAACTATTATTGCCTATTGCTTCTGTTATTAATAAGAGTTTTCACTGATTAATATTTGATAGGGTGCTAATAGAATTATGAAATTTTCTCTTAAGTTTCAAGGAAACCCTCTTGTTTGTTAGACATTGAAATATCTATTCAAACTCCATAAATGTAGTGAATAAAAAAGGAGAAAGTAATTTAATATATCAAGTGGGAAAGATATTATTGAAGTTTTTTGTCATGCCACTTGCTTTTTATAATAGCTACAATAAACAAAAACAGCATAAGAAGGTATGTTTGCTACTGAGTGAAGTGGTGGATGAAGATGAAGATTAATGGAGAGA
>VMDR010022470.1:0-16195 GCA_007922815.1 Macrotus californicus | reverse complement strand
GTTTTTAATGCCCATTATAAATGACTCATTCATTAATTAAACCAACCCATGTAGAAAGATATGGTTGTTCATTTCAGTTTGTCTGTAATATATTTGAAATAAAATAATAGTTAAAACTATTTGGTTTTTAGATTAATTGACATTTCAGATCTGTTTCCCCTTAATGAAAAGTGTTTTTTGGAAATGTAAAACACAGTCATCTCTCTGAGATAGTTTCCATTGCTTTTGGACAGCAAAACCTGCTATAAATTTGATAGGAATGCACATGTGTTGTTTACATTTTCTGAAAAGGGCAGAAGATAAGCTCATTCAATAAAGTGAAAGTCCACTAGAAATCTTCAGGTATTCATTTTTCATTTTTCCTCCTTCTGTTGCTTTTCATAAGATTTTATGAAAAACTGAGCATTTATTTCCATCAAAGCAACTGACTCCCTGGTTCTTGCTTTCTTCTGTTAACAATGAATTTCAAAATTTTAATTAAATAAATATGTTTATAACCAAGGAGCATTGTTGCTTTTTTTGGCTAGAACTGGTGGATTGCTTTTTTATAGCAGTTGTTTGACTCTGCACTTAGTTTATGAAAAACATTCTACCAGTTCCTGATTACAGTGTTTTACTTCTCCCCTCGCACAAGTAGAAACCTTGGTAGTTACGAGAATAAATAATTCCCACCTACTTCAGGGCTTTTCTTACAAACAATTTTGCTCTGTGTGCTTCACAAGTATGCCACCTCAAAGAGGTGTCACTCCAAGAATCCTGGCCTATAAAATCATGGGCTACCTTTGACAGAGAGAAATCACAAAAGCTCAACATGTGGACCAAAAAGGGTGGGTGAAAGAGGCAAGGATCTTGTGAAAAGAGCAATTTGACAAGGATTTAAGAGGTTGAAATCTAGTTTCAAGTCTGCCATCACTTAGTTATAAGCCCTGAGACAAGGATTTGACTTCATAGATCATTCTTAATACCTCCCAAACTTACCCTTGGTCAGGAGAGGCAAGACGAAGCCCTGACTTGCCTACCCGTGGTGAGACACTATCTGCAAGGCTTAGAAGGTGAAAACGTGCTGTTTAATGCAAGTGTCATGTCCTCTATTACCTCTGCTGTCATTTTTGGTGATTTTTTTCCCTGGAGTTGGTAGGAGTAACTCTTCCCTTGAAATAAATGGGAGTCCTATTTTCATGCAGTTCTCTGCCAATTTAACAGCTCTGAGACAGTCTGTTTCCCAACAGAAACAGAAATACATGGAGCATCCCCTGAGCCTGGAGAGAGCTAATTAATAATAAAATAAGACTTTATTACATGCAACGTTTCTTCTTAGTCTTGAGGCCATGCATGTGGAAGTTAATGGTTCCATGAGAGCAGTAGACAGTGATTAGACATAAACTAAAAGAACAAATTACTCTGGGCTCCAACTAATCATTTCATTTCTACTCTATGCTGCAGTTGCATTATCCACCCTTTGCTATCCATAGATTTATTCTAATACTGAAAAAGACAAAGAATTTCTAAAGGTATTTTTAGTTGTTTGTTTCACTATACAGCATCCCTGTTCTTTTCATCCAACCCAGAGTGTCTTCAGTACTGACAGTGTTTTCTCATTCTACATTTGCATCTGAAAAAGGGAAGAACAGTAAAGGTATCTTTAACCAGTGGAGTGTTAATCTTCACAGAAAGCTAATAGGACACACTTACTAAGTGGCAATGTCTGTTATTTAGTGAGAGCCCAGTTAATAAATTAATTTTGTTAATGATATGTTAATGGAGTAAAACTACGGGAGTTGTTAGAAACAAAGAAGAGGATCAGTTATACTTGGTTAGAGATCTTGTGAATTTTATATTTTTATTTTTCCTTTTTAAATAAAAAGTCTTGTTGATAGTTTTATGCTTCCAACCTTGCACTAAATCATGCCACCTTTACGTAAGACTCAGGATAAAAATAGGAAACTGATTATGTGCTTGCACCTATAATGTCTCACTTGATCTTCCCAGTTGCTCTGCAAGGTCAATGTTGCCATATTGCTACCCATTCCCATTTTATAGATGAGAAAAATGAAGCCCAATGAGGTTAATTAATTTGCCAAAGGCCATATGAAAATTAGTTGCAGTCCTAGACTTGAACCCATATCTAACTGTAAGACTTTGGCCATTTTTGCAGCACCCAACCTATTTTTTTTTTACTTTCATTTCCCATAGATTGCATACCTAGGCCTTTCAAGCTCTGTACTAGAAAAAACACATCAACATTTTCTGCCAAAAAACTGTGTACTTGTGCAGTAACCATATTTATATTGTTTCCATCTAAAAAGGTATCTGGCCTAAACTTATTACTTCTAAGAAGATTAATGACTTGTCAATGAGCCTTGTTACATGATAGCCCGAGGCACAGATGACCGGATATAACATGGCAGACCTATTATGTGTCTCAAGTTTTATCTTTCAGTTGGAGATTGTCTTTGGAAGAATTGTAAAGTCATTCACCCATTTATTTAACAAATGTATAATGATCTTCTAATATGGAAGGCGCAGTTTTAGGTGCTCAGAATACATCAGTGAACCAAGTACACAAAAAGTTCTTTTTCTCATGGAGCTCACATTGCAGTGGTGCATGGTAGGAGGCAGCTGTTATGCAAAGAAGAAAATGTATATGTCAGATGGTGATAAGTACTGTGAGAAATATGTAGCAGGGAAAGGGGACCGAGAATGATAAACTAGAGAGATAGATGGTCTGACACTATTTTATATTGGGTGGTTAGAAAAGACTTCTCTGATGGAGTGACAATTGAAAGAAGGGGGCACCACTGCAGATCTCTGAGCATTGCAAGAAGAGAGAACAGCGACATGAAGGCTTTGAAGTGGGAACATTCATGGTGCATCATGTTCCTCCAGGGGGGCCAGAGTGGAGAGAATAGAAGTTAAGAGGGCATCTGAAATCTGTATAATTTTGTTAACCAGTGTCACTACAATAAATTTAATAAAAAGGGAAAAAAAAGAAGTTAAGGGGTGATAGGTAAGAGATGAGGACAAAGGTAATAGGGTTGGAGGGCAGATCCTTTGCAACAGTAAACTTAGTGCTCTGTCCACTGACCTACCCAGCATGCTTCTACATTTATTGTTTTCGGAATACTTTCCACCGTCTCTGTTATCTCCATATGTCCAAAAAGAGGCCCATATGATGGCGTGACTATGTTCAGATTCTGTTATCAGGCTATGTGGGTTCAAATATTGAGTCTTGCATACGTGGGCTGTATGTTTTACTTTCTTCATCTTAAAATGGAGATGGTGGTGGAGATGATGATGATTATATTATCTGCATCCTAGGGCTACTTAAGGATCACATGACTTGCATGTGGAAGGCATTTAAAACAGTGCCTGGCACATAGAAAGTGCCACATGAGAGTGGACTGGTCTTATGAGCAGAGAGGATAATGATCTGCTACAGTAAATCACAGTGTTGAGAACATCATTCTTCTCAAGGTCCTTTTCCTTCTAAGTGACAACATCCTGACAATTTTTAATAGTGAAGTCCCAAGCATGAAAAGCACTATTTAGGGGAGAGGTTTTGTGATTAGGAAAGGCTTCCCAGCATGCTGCCTAAATTATATCATCATAGTTTACTTCTATTTATGAGCAGGCCCACCCTTTCCTCCACCATAATTCTAAAGGGAGTCCCTGCTCCTTAGATTTTTTTTGTTGTTGCTGTTGACCCAATATGCTTATGACTTTTAGTATCAAAACCTTCAGTTTTATTTTATGTTAGGTTGTAAATGTTATGCATCCAAGGATCCACACTTGCATAAAAAACAGGGCCATCATTCCTTTGTGCACTTGGAAAGGAAAAATTGCTTCAAGCTGCAGGAGCGGTGGTTCATCTTACACATCTGGGAGTCAGAGGCAGTGGAGGATTGAGCTCTAAGGGGAGGGCCATTGTAGCATATGCTCATGAATAATGAATCTGACATTATAGCTATGCAAATGGAACACAGCAAGCTCTAAGCTAAAAGTTGGTTTCATCATTTATTCACGGCCTCTTGTGTTCTGCACCTGGATAGTGCTCAGGATGTCAAGGGAACAAAGCAATCTGCTTGCTGTACTTGGGGAAGAGAAGGTCTGCACGAGGAAGCCAGACATCTGAGATGGTGAGATTTCCATTCCAAGCTCCGAAGGTAAATGAAGATGAACAAAATCCTTGAGGAAATGCATGCTCAGTTGCCTAAAGAGTGGACAAATGTGAAGGCTTATTAAGGCACAAAGTGACAATAATTGCTGATGCTCAGGGTAATGGACAGAGACAAGTTAGAGGCTGAATGTAATACAATACATTTTGTGATTGTTGTATTTTAATATTTAAATTTGCGTGGAATAGACATCAAGATCAATTTTATTTCTCTGGGGAAGTTCTACATTTTGTTGCAATAAACAATGTATTTTTCAAATTCAAACATCCATAAAATATTGCAATTATGGAGATGTGAGGAATTTGGATCACAAAAGTGTCTGGGTATGTTTAGTTATTGTACACAGGGGCAATCCTTCATTTCTGCCCTTCACTAAGAAAGGATCGCCCATGGAGAATTTCTAATGATGGAGGGACTCTTACTTCTATGATTGATTAGGATTCCAGTGTAAATCCACAGCATGAGAAAGGACCTGGGCTCAGTAACTGTCCACCTAAATAGCTGCAGAAAAATGAGGTGACTCTGGCTTGTTTTTACAAGCTCTGTGGAGGAAGATTTCATATTTTCCTTAGGTTACCTAGACATTTCCTAACACTGACAGTTAGGAGAGTCTTCCTTGTATTGCAGACAAATCTGAATTGATCTCAATATAATAATATGAAAAAAACCCATGTCAGCACTGAAAAATAGGAAACATTGTCACCCACATGCCAAAGGCTATGAGAAATTTCTGCAAGATGAATCTGAATTGAGCAAAAAATGAAATAGCCTGTGAGTTTCCCTGAACATTAGAATTGCCTGGAGAGTAATAAAAAGCCCAGATGTCTGAGCCTCGCTCCCTAGCTGTTTAGTTGCTATTCCTCTGGGGTGAAAACCAGGCATTGGTGTTTGAAACGCTCTTTAGGTGATTCTGCTATACAGCCAGGATAAGGATTCAGTGTCCTCATCGAAGCTTGCCAGTGAGCTGTAGCTCAGAGCAGAATGGGCTGGGGCTGGAGGAAGGAACAGGCTGAGGAGCCAAGAGTGGTAGAGACTTGTGGTTGCACAAAAGGCTCAAGTCAACCTGAGTGGGGATTCCCTCATGGTGCCCAGTTTCTGCAGCTTACACTTGGTATGGACAGAAGCACCTTCCCCTCCAACCTTCAGGAACAGAATTTGAGGAAGCTGTTCAACTTCTCAAACCAGTAAATTCTTTGGGTTCAGGGTGATGGGAAATTGGACCTGGTGGCTACAAAGGTATGTCAGCCCTGTTAAGGCAGTGGTAGGGACTTGGTAGGGTATCCTGAGGCAGCAGCTATATCTCCCCAGGCCTGCCTCCTGGAGGCAGAGCTGCACGAAACTGAGGGAAGTTGTCTAAGGCCCTGTTCCCTCCAGCTTCCTTTGTGATGATAGATCATGAAAAAGGCATCAGGTGCTTCATCTGAAGATCCAGTAAGAGACCTGTCTTCAGCAAACATGCAAAAATTGAAAAGATCCATGAAATATTCACAAACCCTATGCATTTAAGCAGAATGTGATGCAGTCCAATTAGAAAGCAACTCTATGCAAGCCAACTATAGTGGTTCTTACCTCTTGGCCCCTGGTTGGTCCAGTTCCTCTCAGATAACAGAAACCATTCTAATCACTTAGAGTCACAAAGCAGTTTCATTTCAGTTCTGGGTAATAGTTAAAAGCTCTATAGAAAGCCTTTCTTTTTCCTTTTCTGCTCCACTTGCTTCTTGGACACCACACCCAGACCGGGAGGCAGGGGCAGGATAGGCACCATGGCTGGCACTCCCATTATCTGATGCTCTCCTGGCTTGGTGGACATTCAAGGCTGAAACTCTTTCCCAGGGCACTTGTACAGGCTCTCAGGAGTTTCTCCCTAGGAACACTACTGCATTTCTTTGATGAGGTGGCAGCTGTTCCCTCTCTGCCTGCTTACATCTCCTCTCATGTACAACTCTTCAAGGGATCTCCCTACTGCCACACTCATTGAGGAGGGGCTTCTCACTACATGCTGATACCTTGCTCTAGAGAAATCTCCAAATTCCAACTCACTCTTTAGCTATTACAAGTCAACCTTCTTTAACCTTCTAGGTAGGTGAGGGGCTAAGGTTTGAAAATGTTTTACAAATACCAGTTTACAGACACTTCCATATAAGTCCTACTTGGTGGTCCAGTACCCTGCTTTGGATGGTGGAGATCATGCCCTCAAAGGCTGGCCTCATGGGTGTATGGCCTTTGCAGTCACACAGGGTCCCTCACTCAAAAGGGCCCTACACTTGGGTTACTACACTGTTGTCACCATTTTGGACTTAATACTTTTTGAACAAGGGGTCCTCTATTTCTATTTTTGGACTAGGTCCAGAAAATTATGTAGTTAGTCCTGGTTGTCCCTATTATAGTGGGACTTTGAAACTGAGAAAGCATCTGGTTTGTAGATCTTAATTACACCCATTTCTGCAGATTTCAGGCCTGTGTAGAATTTTCATTTTTGAGTATGAATAAACTGGAGGAAAAATCCACACATATCAAATTAGGGTCTATGAAAAGACTTTGAAGCATAAAAGAAGAATAGAGCCCACAGGAGGCAAAGAAAGGACATACTTGAAAAGAGATTTACTGTAGGAAACAAAAGTAATTTAAAGGAGCATCTGCTTGTACTTTCAGTGAAATTCAATTAAGCTTGGATTCTATGAAACAAGAGATTAAAGATGAGATAAGACAATAAATATCAAAAGTAAGCTTGCTTACAGAAGGCAAAAATCAAAAATGAAGCCAGACAGAAACAAGAATAATGGCTTTGATATAAAAAATGAGTTGGCAGAATCTTGTAATGGATTAGGAATAGTACAGTAGACCCTGTGGATAATTGCATCAGTAATATGGAGAACTCGCTTGAGAGAGTCTCCAAATGCTGAAAAGAGCAATGAGATGTAAATGACTAGAGAGAAGAAAGATATCAAAGAGAGGCAATGGAGGAGAAACACACAGGTCAGTGGAGTTCCTCCAAGATCGAAAGGAACAAATGGATTGGAAGTGATGTTCATAGACAGCCAGAGATTGCTTACTTACCTCCCGAGGGGACAGGCACATAGCAAAAGGAGTTGGGGACCCCCTGTGTTATATAAAATGAGCCTTACTTACAAATAAAAATAATCACATTTTATAAATATTTATAAAAATAAGGAGGGATATTAATGGCAAAGTTCACTCATCTTGTGGACTAATATCTTTTGAGTAAGAGGGTGTTGCGTGGAAAGCCCAGTGAATTGCCTCTCTAGTTCTTTGACCAAGGACCTGTCATACATGCAGTTAGAAAACATCCTGTTTTTCCCTGTTTAGGGCCTTTATGCTAGGGAACAGAGTAGAGACAATAAAAATACTGTTTATGAATATAATGACCAGGACTTGACAAAATGGTTTCCTTTATATTTCACTTGAGCTTCTCACAGTGCTATAGGCAGTATTATCGGAAATTATAGGCCACCAGATAGAAATGTCACATGTTAATGGCAGGGCCTGAGTCCACTTGAAGATGTCAGCAGAGCTATATTTATGGTTTCCAGTTAGGAAAGAAATATCCTTGAGAGTTTAGGAGTGGTTGAAGGAGGGGAATCTTTCACTGTGCTTCAGAGAATTAGTTGTTATACACTTTTGTGATGCACCTGTATCACTGCAGGGCAATGGACCATGATATAAGGGACAGAACATTGGATCCCTCACTTGGGTATTAGAAATGCTGTAAATATGACATTTGGATTGAACAGAATGAGTCAGTAGATCTGGCTTGAAAATAAGTTTTGTCACAGTAAAGATATTCTAGATACTACATGAGGTCTCCTATAATCAGTAATCATTGAATTTTTGAATATCTGAAGGCAGGTTTTACAACCAACAGTTTATTTCCCTAAATGGTATGGCTGTTAAAGAACCCTATTAGAAGGACAAACAGAAAAAATAGGCCTAATTTATGAATAGAATCACAGAAGTAGTGATCTCAGAACCATTTATTCCATTAGTAAAAAAAATAATGGGGTTTGAGCTAAGTAAGGGGTAAAAACAACTATAGAGCATTTTACTTGGCCAAAGTCATAATGTATGATAGGATGATAATGCACTTAATGAATCATGGTATGTTGCAGTTAAGGAGTTGAGAAGTGATAGACTCAGTACTACTACATTTTCCTGCCATGGCAGACATTGCTAGTCTGCTATAATAGTCTTGTTTGCTAAACTTAGACATAGCCTCAGAAACCTTTCAACATAGCAAGATGAGCAGCCTGTATCAACCCATCAGAGCTGGTATTTGAGGTGACATTCCCAATCTAGTTCAGCTCTCTACTTTTTCAGGTAAGTTTACTGAATCTCAGACGAACAAAATGAACTGAAAGGTCACATGGCCATTTGGAAGATGAGTCAGGAATTTAACCTGGGTCTTCGGTTTTCTAATCCAATATCTACTCTATCCTATTAAAATTCAGACTTGGGGTAAATGCATAGACTTTATAGTGCAAAATTAATTTTGATGTGTATGTGTTACCCTGTGACATAACTGTGATATATATGTCACCAGGATAACTTTAAGGGTGTGTGTGCATGTGTATGCATGTTATCACTATTTGATATGCTGGTGTGTGCATATTTGTGTGTTATATATAGATCAAATGTTCTCTCCCAGATGCCAAACCTTAGACACAGAAGACAAACTCAAATTTCTTCCATTTTGAAGTAGGAAATGTGCTTTCATTCTAAAACAACCAACCAAAAACAAGAAAAAAAAAAGACTTCAAATCCTCTCATTAATCATGTTTTTCTTGAGTCACTGTCTTGCTCCATCCTCTCCTCTCATCATGCTTCTTTGAATTGAATAAATTTACTTTCTCTACTTTATTTTCATTGTTCTTTAATTTCCTGTAATTTGACTTCTGACCCCAATATTCTATTGATACAGCTGTTGAACAGGTCACTGATGACCTAATAGCCTAATCTAATGGACTTCTGCTCTTCCTATTTGATGGGTTCCACGTTTGATAACACTAACAACCACTGAGTCTTGAAACCCTTCTTCACTCTTTGTTGCTATTTTCTCTTGATTGTGCTTGTGCTGCACTTCGTCCCTGGCACCTTCCTTCTTTTCGTCATTTGTTTTTGGCTCATAGCCTTCCTGTTTCTGTGTACTATACTTGGGAAGTTTTATCTACTCTCATGATTATAATATCCATCTGTGTTGGGATGACTCTCAAATCTGTATCCAGCCATTCCAGACTTTTCTGTTGACTTCTGTCATGTATCCAAGAGTTTGCTGCATCAGTGAACTTGGTTATTCTCTGGGCACTGAAAACTGCCATGTCCCAAAGTAAAGTACTCATCTTTGTCTCCAAGCCCAAGACCAGGAACACTAACTTTGGAGTTTGCGTGTGTGTGTGTGTGTGTGTACGGTCTCTTTTTATAGCACCATCACCTATCCTTTTACTTGAGAAAAAACCAGAGAATCGGCCTGCATTCCTCTCTCTATCCCTTTCCTCACTCTTGATCTTCAAGTCCTATTGACTTAATTTCTTAAAGGTTTTTTGAAGTCATTCAAGTTGAAGTCTATATCATCTGTTGCCAGAATGATGTGAGAAACTGCTAACTGGTTCTGTGTCCAGCACTGCTTATCCTAAATTCTCTCTTCACTCCACTTCTAGGGTGGTCCCTCTCAAACCAATTTTTGCCTTGTTACTTTATGACATCAACTCCCTTTGCCCTCAGAATAAAGTCCATGCACCTCAGTATGACTTCTATGCCTTGGCATTACCTTTTATCACTGTTCCCTACATTATTCTCTGCTTTCACTTTATGTGCTTACTGTACCACCACAGCCCACTTCCTGACACATGTACCTCCATTTTCACATCAGTCTTCGTCCTATAGCATTTCTCTAAAATGTATTCCTTTGCCTTGTGATGCACCAAGTCACAAATATGTTATAAGGGATAATTTTAACATAGGTGCCTGCCTGAGACCCTGAACATTCTTTGTGTTGACAAGCCTACAATCCCCTAAGCTGCCTGGTGTTCCTTCACTGCAAGCTTCAGAACCCTCTTATTGATGGGAAAATTAGAAGGTAACTACTTAGATTGAGCCATTGGCTGAACAGACCCTAAGTACCCCATTTTTATTCTCAGGGACCTCTAGAGTCAAGAGTGTGGTTCTGGAGGAAAGGTGGCAGTGTGTACTGAGTGGAGGTCCCTGACTTCAGGTGAAATTTTGGCAGTCCAAGTCTCAGGTTCAATGTAATGGATCCCTGGGTAGCTACTTGGCAGTGTCTTAGTAAATTATACTCATGTGAATTCCCAAATCCACTTTTTCTGATTTGTTTCCTCTAGGCATCCATGGCAGGGCAGCAGCTTAGGTAGTAGAGAATTTTTAAGATGCAGTGTTAGCAACTACAAAGTCAGATCCTGCCACAAGAAACCAGGAGATGCTGGAAGAGCCTTGGATGAGGCTTCTAATGGTCTAAATTCCTTCCCATTCTTCTTCACCTGGCCAATTATAGACAGATCCTTGAAACTTCTCTATTCAAATTGTAGTCCACAAAGCCTTGGGATCTTGTAAGAAACACAGAATCTCAGACCCCACCCAGACCCAAGTCAGAATCAGCACCTTAATAATATCCCCTGGTAATTTGGTATATACTCAATTGAGTAGCATTGCTTTATAAACACACTTAATACATCAGTTCCTCCAGCAGGCTTTGAACATCCAGGTTGTTGACATTGTCCCTAATTTAATCTCCCTATATCATCTTGTTCATAATTAAAAAAAAATATTTTTCTTTCTTAACTCATACTATTTGGAAATAATTCATTCACAATCTTCCACTCCCTTCGAATAATCTGTTTAATAGAAATATAATGCAAGTCCCAAATGCAAATTGAATATGTAATTTAAATTTTCTAGCAGCCACATTTAAAAAAGTGAAAAGAAACAGATGAAATTAATTTTAATAATATATTTCATTTAACCCAATATATCCAAAATATTATGTCAAAATGTAGTCAATATAAAAAATTATTGAGGCAATTTACAATCTTATACTAAGTCTTCAAAATTCAGTGTGTATTTTACACTTACTGGACATCTTAGTTTGGACAGTCACCATGTCAGGTACTTAATAGACACCTGTGAAGGTGTAGACAGTGTAGACCTAGATTCTAAGGTCCTTTGTCTACAGAATTGTGTTGTTGAGCACAGTTCCTGGTATGTAATATGCACTGAATGACTTCACTCATTCAATCACATACTCATTAAATAAATACTCAGTGCCTAGTTTATGTCAGACTCAATTCTAGGCACTGGGGATAAAACAAATTCCTTGTCCTTGGGAACTTACTGTCCAGAGTAAGAAAGAATATAAACACACACACGCAAACAAATACATCACATGTTGGGTAGCAGGCTACTTTGAGGAGGTGATGCCAGAGCAGGGATTTGAACGCAATAAGAGATAGGCCTCAGAAACACCTGGGAGAGGGAAAGGAAGCATTCCTGGCCCAGGGCACAACCAAAGCAAAGGTCCTGGAGAGGGCGTGTGCTTGGCAAATTTGAGGAAGAAAAAAGAGGGTTGTGGGCTACAGTAAAGTCAAGAGGGGAGGAGGGGCAGAAAATGAGGTAAACAAAGGACCCAAGGGCCAGATTATGTTGGAATTTGCTGGCCATGGTGAGAATTTTGGATTTTATACAATGAACAATGGAAGCCACTGGGAGATTTTTGAGTAGGGGTGTGACATCAACTGGTACTGGTTGTAAAAGGATCACTCTGGCTCTTGGGGGAGAGTAGACCATGCAGTATTAAAGCAAGAACACTCTTTTAACTGAACCTGAGTCATAATATGTTGAAATCACTCTCTGTACACAGGGACATGAAGCTTGTCTCTGGTTGTCTAGGGGAGTTGCTTTGGGTGGGTGAGCTGTATACCACTTCCTGGGATGCCTTTTGGATTACTCATCCCCACAGCATGCCCTTTCGGGATGCTGCGTCTGAGCTGTGTGCAGGCACTCCTCGACAGGTGTTTACTTATTCCTCAAACTCCTTGTGCCTCATTGTTGTGCTTGCTTACTGACATGCCACACTGTATAATTTATGCCTGGCTGAATCCTACTGCCATGCATTTTCATCCCCTTAAAATGAAAAGCAAGTATATATACATACACCCTATGCTATTTTATGAGGCTTTCCTGCTCAGCTAAGTGTCAGTTTGACAGCTTCCGTGCTTCTCCCAGTATTGGAAGCCTGGTTGGTGTTAGGAAGACCTCATGGGGACTGATTAAAATCTCTCTGCCTGGTGTCACCTGCCTGAAACAGAAGCCTAGTGCCTTCTGCCACCAGGCAAAAACACTTCCAGCACTCAACATGAGGCACAAGGTTTCATTCTTTGGAATGAAATTTAAAAGTGCATGTGCTATAAGGTGTTTGGAATTTAGCTTAGTTGTCAAATTGGATCTAACTTCAATTGTGGCAAAATCATGAAGTCAGTAAAATTTGTTTTTGGTGCCCCCAGGTTACTTCTGCTCTACTGCTATGTACTCTACAATAAAAATAACTACCATTGCTACCACCACTGCGATAACAGTAGCTAACTTTTACTTAGGTAAGGTGGTATCTGCTCACAATCTCACTTAATCCTCTCAATTTTATGTGATGGACTGATATAATCCCCACTCTACAGAGGGGAAAATTGAGACTCAGAGAAATAATGTGCTTAGGGAACTGGAATATTTGAGATTGAAACCTAGATTGGCTTCCCTGAGTCCCTATTCTCAACCACTATGCGATGTTGCATTCAAGACTTTTCCTGCTTTGCCCATTTATTTGCTCACTCATTCTACTATATCCTTAATTTTTTCATAGTCTTTCTATTCATGGTCTATAGGAAGTTATCCGAGGGCAAAAATATTCTGACTGGTGATGATGCTAGAAGTCAGAGAAGAATCTGTATTTATCAAGGGCCTTCCCTGTTGTTGTCATAGAACTTTTCTTGTGTTATCCTTATAATTGTCATTTTGTCGATAGGCAACTGAGGCTCCCTTAGAAGCAGACTCTGAGATGAAGATTCTGGTGGAAGGGATATTAGGAAATGTTCCTAGGTGGGGTGAAGAAATTGGGACAGAGAAGAGCAGGAGGCCAAATAAAGGTGCTCACCTTTGGCTGAAAAAACACAGGAAGCTCTTGAAGCTTGATTAAAATTCTCTAGGTCTTAAGACTTAATAAGAAACTCTGGGTCTTAACTCGGAAATGTCTTCATGGGGGCAAGGTGACTGTGGTATTTATACTGCTGTACCATCAGTCACTGGCCTGATGACTTGAGGTACATCCTCAGGTACTTTGGGCTTTCTGTCAGTCAGAGGACATCTTTGATAGGCTGTTGAGAAGGAAGAACATCATAGGCCATTCAGCACAAAAATGGAAAGGGCTCAGATGGGAAATGAGTGGAGTCCTGACAGCAGGTTTCAGAGGACTAATGAGAGGATGTGAGTTTCTCCAAAGTGGCAGAACTACAGTTAAAAGCAGGGTCTAATTCACTTCCAAACCTGGGTCTTTGTCTTTCTCATTATAGGTAATGCTCAGTTGTCCTGGGCAGTATTTGTGGGTGACTTAGAGACTTTTCCAGATCCCCCCAAATCATAATCCCAGAACAGTGCTTTTATCTACTTGGAAAATCAGTTATGTCAATGCAACTGGGCAAAAACTCTGCTGTGGGGTTCCAAGGGGAGTTTATTATTATTTTCTTTCCTTCTTCCTTTTTTTTAGTTTGTACATTTTGTTTTTAATGGCTTTATTAAAGTCTAACTCACATACCATACAATCCAGCCACTTGAAGTGTACAATTCAACAACTTTTAATATATTCACAGTTTAACTCACAAAAATATTAAATTTTATAATATTTTTATCACCCCCAAAAGAATCTTCCTACTTATTAGCCGTCACTCCCCGTTTCTCTTCTCATCCCCTGGCAAACAATAATTTACTTTCTGTTAGTATGCACGTGCCTATTCTCAACATTTCATATAAATGGAATATATAATATGTGGCTTTTTGTGTAAGGCTTATTTTACTTAGCATAATATTTAAGGTTCATCCATATTCTAGCATGTATTAGTACTTCATATGTTTTTTATGGCTGAATACTATTACATTGTAATGATATACCAAATTTTATTTACCCACTCATCAGTTGATGGACATTTAAGTTGTTTACACTTTGTGCTATTATGCTATGAACATTTGTGTGGAAGATTTTGTATAACGTTTTATTTCTCTTGGACCTAGGGAGAAATTGCTGGGGCATATGCTAACCTTATGTACAATTTTTGGAAAACTGCAAAGCAGTTTCCCAAAGCAACTGCACCATTTTACATTCCAACCAGAAATGTGTGAGGGTTCTGATTTCTCTGCATCTTTGCCAACACTTGTTATTGTGTCTTTTTTATTATTGGCATCCTAGTGGGTATGAAGTGGTATCTCATTGTGGTTTTGATTTACATTTCCCATTAAGAAAGGGATGTTGAGCTTCTTTTCATGTGTTTATTGGACACTTTTATATCTTTAGATCTTTTGCCAATTTTTAATTGGATTATTTGTTTTTTATGTTGTTGAGTTGTAATAGTCAATATTCTGGATACCAGAACTTTATCAGATATATGACTGACAAATTTTTTCTCCCCATCTGTGCATTGTCTTTTCATTGTCTTGATTTTTTTCCTTTGAAGTATAAAGTTTTTAATGTTCATGAAGTCCTATTTACCTACTTTTTTTCTCTGTTTGCTTGTGCTTTAGGTGTCATATCTAATAAAGAGTACCTAACCCAAGGTAAAAAAATTTATACTTAGTGTTTCCTTCTAAGAGTTTTATAGTTCAGCCCTACATCTAGGTATCTGATCCATTTTGAGTTAGTTTTTGCATATGGGTAAGGTAAGGGGCCAACTTTACATTTGCATGTGCGTATCCAGTTGACAGTTATGCTCGTTCCATGCGCCATTCCTCTCTTTTCTGCTTCTTCCTACCTGAATTACAGAGGTGATGATTGCTGATGCTGCAGCGGCTTCTGACTATGAAGGAGAAACCTATTGTATAAAGTGCACCCATGTTTTTGGCCCAAACTTTCAGGGAAAAAAAACTTTCCTTTCAATTTTTAAATTCAATTATTTATTTATTTATTTATATTTGGAAACAAAACTGATTATTACATTCCATGATATTGGAATATCTTGCATAAAGATATTGCTTTCTAGAGTCATACTTTTAATGCATAAACATAAGTAAAAGAAATAAAAACATTCATACAGATACGTAATTAGTACTACCCACATATAATGCGCATCCTTATTTTTCCTTCAAAAATTTGGGCAAAAAGTGCACATTCCTCATGGCAAAATATGGTATATAACTTTGGAAACTTTGGCACTGAGTGGTTGACTGGATTTATTATGTGAAAAATCCCCCAGAACAAAACCCAGAAAACTCACTCCCTGATTGAACCCCCAAATCATAATTATTTAAGGATTTTCTGTTATTTTGTATCCTGAAGCATTGCTCTCTGACTCATCACTTTTCCCTTCTCTCCCAAAGTGGATATTTCATGTACTGGTTGATGTTCCTCCTCATAGTGACTTCACACTGAAAATTTTCCCCTAACAGAAGAGGGCACCATGCTTCTCATGGGTGGTTTGTAAGACATCGTGCTGCTGGACAAGTGTGAATGACACAGGGCTGGGCTCACCTAAGCTGGGTAAATTGGGTCCTTTGTTTTAGGAATACAGAACTTTGAACTGAGACAACTTGTAAGAGAAGGTTTGTATTTTTCTCTACCACAGACAGGTCTTTGAAGCCATGGTAGCTTCTGTCTTTCGAAGTGGTCTTTCTTTCTCTTTTCCTTCCTTCCTCCCTGGCTTCCTCCCTCCTTCCCTCCCCCCTCCCTCTCTCTCTCTGCCGCTCTTTCTTCCTTTCTCCTTTCTTTTTCTTTTCTTTCTTTCTTTCTTTCTTTCTTTCTT
>VMDR010022469.1:0-16193 GCA_007922815.1 Macrotus californicus | reverse complement strand
GTTCACCTTTAGAATCGAAGCCTATCTTCACAATTTAACTTAAAATGTGAAAGTAGGCATCTATTTTCTACCCTTCAAACTGAATACCCCTTTCTTAAGTTGCTCAAATAAGGCCCATCATTAAAGGCCTTTGTTTACAATCAAGTTTGTATGACAGTTATACAACTATGAAATTGAGAGTCTACAATGGAAATTCTGATCTAATTTTAACATAAGCCTTATAATTGAAACACACAAATGGGAACTACAAGGAGAGGTTCATTGTCATGGGGGTTTCCGACAAGGTGCTTTCCCTTGAACATTTTGGGTCCTGAACTGTTCTGGTCTCTAATCATAATTTACATACCAACTAAGCCCTCAATTTTAGAAATGTTTTTAGTGCAGAAAAGCAACATGAAGATCAAAATAGTAACAAATTTTATTCAAGAGTTTTTGACTAATGATCTACATTTCCCTTTCATTTTATTTTCTAAAAAATAAGTATCGAATAGGTAAAACAATTAAGTAAAGAGGAACATCTAACATCTAATGGCTGCCACACAATAAAAAAGACTGAAGCACTGTCAAATTTTAAAAACTTAAACATTTTGACAAACCACATCTCTAAATGTAGGCGCACTTAACATTTTAAACAATGATGATTTGTTAAAAACAAGTATTTCACTAACTTCAGGCACATATTTAAACTGCTCTGCCATTCAAATACGTTGACTCAAAAATACACCGCACCCCTACTGCACATTATGGCTTCCTTCCAAAGACCATAAGGTAAGGAGGCGAAAAGGCGAGCAGTAACTTCACAGCGCAGAAACCAAACACTACCTCACTCGGACGATCACGGTCAACATTGACAGTCATAAATCATGTTGACAGTTAACGTGCCCTTGATGTAATGTGATGTGATGAAAATGGCACTTGACCTCTGTGGTCTTCCTCCTAAAACCCCTAATCCCAGTGCAGGCATGAGAAAACAAACTCCAATAGTGGGGCAATATTCAAAATACTCGACAAGTACTCCTCAAAATGGTCAGGGTCACCAAAAATGAGAAAAGTGAGCCAAGAGGAGCCTAAGAAGACATGACAGCTAAATGTAATGTACTATCGTGATGAGATCCTAGAACACAAAAAGGATATTAGGTAAAAGCGATGGAAACCTGAATAAGTATGGACTTCAGTAAATAATAATGCACTAATGTTGGTTCATTAATTATAACAAATGTACCATCCAATGCAGGTGTTAATGATAAGGGAACTGGGTACATAGAAACTGTTTTATCTTCTCAATTTTCCTATATATCTAAAACAAAGTGTATTAAAACAATTTACATGGCAGTCATTTCCAGAAAAATACCAATTAAAGTCCAAGATAAGACTTTTCTAACCGCACACCTGTAAACACTTAACTAAAGAAAAAACAACCAGACCCACTAAGCAGTTTCTCCCAGCACTAAGATTACATCTAGATTTTACAGGAAAGACAATCAAGGTACTCAGGGGCAAGACAAGGTCTACTCCACCTGTGCAAGCAGACATTTGAAATAGTAAGGTTAAAGTTGTGAAAATCTCATAATTTTCAAGTCTCACAATCACAGCATTATTTATAAATAAAGCAGATAATTTAAACTAATTAAAAACGAAAGGATAGTAATTCAGTAGAGGATTCTTACAAAGCAGAGGCCTTGAGCAGGAAGTCTGGCCTTGCCTGCATCACCACAGACCAAACCTTATGTCCCTAAACACTTACACCGCAATTCCTCATTTGCATAATGGAGTGACTACGGCACAGTGCAATATCCAAAGGATGCTCAAAACATAATAGCGTATCATAAATGAGAATCGAGCATTCTTACTCTCTCACTTCACTGATTCACTGACATCTGCTAAAAGCAACAAACTCAGGTCAAAGGTACGTAATGCTTTGTCAGTGAGAGATGCAGAATCAACCAAAAGAGAGAGAGAAAAGGTACAAAGAAGGGGAAGTAGAAGTAGCACTTAACTACTTACCAGCATTTACCAGGCCCTCCTTTTCTACGCCTGACCCTGCCAAAGTGTCTTGATGGAATTCCCATCAAGAATTGAGGTGATCCTAAAAACTGTTACACTGTAATTCAACAAAAGCAGGATTCTAAATGCAAATCAGACCCAGGAGAGAACAATAAATGTGTATCAGTTCTCGTCCCCAAGGACTCATTGTCAAGTCTGAGGAGAAGAAAAGGAATACCATCTTTTGTTCACTGTAGGATGCCATCAGCTGGAAGACACATCCTAATTACAAAGGTATTAAAAGAAAATTTTCCAAAGTGTCAGAGTGGATACTATAGTTTCCAAGTGGTAAGTGCTAGAGTAGGTGTAGCGGAAGGGACAATGGGAGCACAGATGTAAAGGTTATATGTACTGTTTGACACTGGTCTCTCTATGGGTATTTAAGTGGGGGAGGGAGGTCTGGGCAATTCCACAGGTTCTTAATCCTTTAAGTCAATGGGAAAATAGAATTTGCAATTTATACATTTTGCCAGAACAGATTTACTTACAAAACGCAAGACAGACTGAAATATTTGTATTAATAAAAAGATTGGAAGTCAATATAAATTCATAGTAACTCTTTGGGAAACAAAATCCACAGGTTATTTAATTCTCAGAAATGTAGCCTTTTATCAACAAGAAACTTAGAAGGCAACAGAATTTAGTTTTTCCTCTTGATCTTCCTCTATAAAACAAATCACAGCAAAGCTTTTAAGTGTACAAAAAGGACAATCACAAAACACTACATTTCTAAAGGAAAATCACGTCTCTTTCCGAGATAGCGGGAAGAACAAAACGATCCTTTTAATGTTTTCCCTCCCATTAGTACTAACACTCTACTTTGGAACAGGAACGCTTGTCTTTACTAACTCCTTAAGGCCATGCACATATGCCTTAGAGCATAATAGGTTGAATGAATGATTCACTACCCCATAAATCCTATTTGCATATTTACTTTTTCTTTCATGGTTAACACTATTATAGATGTCCCTCATTTTCCCCCCTTTGCCCCCTTCCACTCAACCCCTAACCTTCACCACAGTGTTGTCTGTGTCCATGAGCTATGCAGATGTGTCCTCTGGCTAATCTCTTCCAGTCCCTCCCCTCTGAGATCTGTCAGTCTGTTCCATGTATCCATGCCTCTGGTTTTATTTTGTTCATCAACTTATTTTGACCATTAGTTCCACACATGCGTGAGATCATATGGTGTTTGTCTTTCTCTGACTGGCTTATTTTGCTTAGCATAATAATCTCCAGGTCCATCCATGCTGTCCTGAATAGACACGTCTCCAAAGAGGACATATAAATGGCCAACAGACATGAAAAAAATGCACAATATTACTAATCATGAGAGATGCAAATTTAAACCGCACTGAGGTATCACCGCACACCTGTCAGAATGGCTATCATCAATAAATCAACAAACAACAAGGGCTAGCGAGGATGTGGAGAAAGGGAACCCTCGTGCACTGTTGGTTGGAATGCAGACTGGTGCAGCCACTGTGGAAAACAGTATGGAGTTTCCTCAGAAAACTCAAGACAGAACTGCTGCATGACCCAGCAATCCCACTTCTGGGAGTATATCCTAAGAATCCCAAAACACCAATGAGAAAGAATATGTATACCTCTATACTCGGTGTTGTTTCCAGTAGCCTAAATCTGGAAACAGCAGAAGTGCCCATCAGTGGATGAGTGGATGAAAGAGGTGTGGTACCTTTATGCCCCGGAATACTACGCGGCTATAAAAAAGGAGCTCTTACCCTCTGCAACAGCATGGATGGACCTGGACACGTACTTCTTTTAACACTCGAGTACCATGGATGAGGAGGCATCTGTTCAGTTAGGCACCCTCATAAGAGAAGCAAAAACCTTCTCTTCCAGCAGAACCCCTACCCAGCCAGACGGGGCCCTCGTGCAGTCTCCCAGGACAAGCTTCCCCGATGTGGTCACCCCAGCAGAGAGTGCAGCTGGACGTGGAGTGGCTAAGACAGAAGAAATGGCTCCCGAGGAAGGCAAGGGTGCAGTACAGATGACTCAAACACAGACACTTTACTGACTCTCTCAAAACCCCTCAGGGAAAGAGGTACTGCCCACCTCCAGTCACACTGGGTCGGGCACTGACCTGGCAACAACACCTCTACAGGGTTTTACTGTGCGCCAGGCACTCAGTGCTTTACACGCATCAATTCACCACAAACTTCTCTAACCGTCCATGAAGTAGGTAGGTAACTCGCACTGTCATCTCCATCTTACACCTGAGGAAACGGAGACATGGCAGGGTAAGTGACTTGCCCAAAGCCACAGGGCAGTCGGTGGTGGAGTGGATATTGATCCCAAGCCGTCTGGCTCGGTTCTGCGCGCCAAACCACTACATCATTCCACTGTGAGGCACCTTCAGGAAAGAGAGTAAATGGGTTGCCTCTATTTTCTCTCTATTTATGGAGTAAAATGTCCAGACCTGAAATCCTTCTCCCCACACTCCTCAGTCGATCCTGACACTGATAGTAATAAGCTGGTGAGCAGGAGGTTTCCTAGGTACGTGAACATGGTCTGCATTACAATGAATATACACATTGACTCTCCAGACTCCCTTCTGCCTTCCAAAGGCACAGATAACTGCAAGATTATCATACACAATGAAGAATTCTTTTATAAGACTTTATTTATTTCTTTTTAGAGTAAGGTGAAGGGAGGGAGAAAGAGACAGAGAGAAACATCAATGTGTGGTTGACTCTCATGTGCCCCCAACTGGGGACCTGGTCTGCAAGCCAGGCATGTGTCCCTGACTGGGAATCAAATTGGTGACCCCTTTGGTTCGCAGGCCAGCACTCAATCCACTGAGCCACACCAGCCAGGGCATGAAGAATTTTTTTTAAGTATTATCATAATATCTCATACACAATACTGAACTGATAAAAGGCCATAATTCTACCAAAAAGACTTAATGTTAGAGAGATACAAATGTCAGTTTCATTTTTCTGAATACAAAACAATTGTGTGATCAAAACAACAAAAATTTGCATGATAAACTAACAAAAACAGATGTAAAAGAATTCAACATAAGAAAAAAGAATAGGTTAGTGCCATTCAACCCACAGATCTTTCTTTTTTTTAATCCTCACCAGAGGACAAGCTTATTGGTTTTAGAGAGAGGAGAAGGGAGGGAGAGACAGAAGGAGAGAAACAATGGCATGACAGAAACACTGATCAGTTGTATCTTGTACACAACCTGACCAGAGACAGTATCCTCAACCTAGGTATGTGCCCTTCCCAGGAATCGAACCCGCAATCTTTTGGTCCACAGGACGATGCTCCAACCGAGTCACACCAGCTAGGGCGACACACAGATCTCTTACTCACATTAAGTAAACTGTCAGCACAAAAGGGAAAAAAAAGGTTACCAGAGAAATGATAACCAAATAAAGTTATAAAAATACTAAATTGTAATTATATAACATATTTACAATGAACTTAATCACTGTAAAAATGTTTAAAGGAGTTGCACCCCCCAAAAAAGTCACAGTGCGAGAAGAACATAAAGATGAGTAAAATAAAGGTCTTCCTGCACAATTCAACGTGTTTACTTAGTTGTAGCACTGCCCACCCACATAAAAGTCACATTTTATTTGAGATCATTTTACCCCTTGCCGTTTCCTTTGCAGTGAGTCTGCAAAGTTGTGATGCACGGGTGTGATCCTATTCATTGAGCAGAGAGCAACTGAGTGAAACATACCAGGAACCAAACTTCTGGCACCCCGAAAACCACAACAGAGCAAGATCTTTTTTTCCCATGTCCTAGCATTATTTTAAAGCGGTTTCTTCACCAGCAGGACACCCACAGCGACTGCATGCCTGTCTGGTCGCACCGCTCTCCACCAGAAGTAAAAAAGGTCAATTGACACTAAGGCTGGAAAGTAACCAAGTCAACAGTGTTATTAGACTTCCTCAAGCAGCTCTCATTTACTTGCTCATTTAGCTAATTTCTAGCTATAAACGAAATAAAAGCAGTAGAAAGTTTTTCCTATAGCAACTCATGAATATTTGGCCTTCAAAGTAAAACTTCAGGTTGGCCCAGATTCCCCTTAATCAATTTTTTGCTGCTTTCAGAAAGTTGTGCAAAAACATTAGCTAAGACAGGGAAGGAACTTTTCTGAAAGCATTAAAAATATTGTCGGTTTATATAAAATAGCATAGACTGGCAAAAATAAAAATACCAAATAATTTAAATGTGTTTCAAAATTCATTTTTCAAGGCCCTGACAACCAGTCGTGAAAAGAAGTACGATGTGAAACACGGGAAAACTGTGAAAACGTGAGCTAATCTGAGTGGTGACTTAAGCAACGCAAATGATGAAAGACGAACTGTGAGTGAACGCACGTCAATACCCGAACACCTTTGGGAATGTCCATACCATTTCTCCTTTGACTAGCCTGACTGTTGACACCAAATTTTAGGTTTTCTCAAGAAATTTCCCTTCATGTGGTCAGATGGGGCAGAGAATTCCACAAGGATGGCACTGAAAACCCTCATTCTTGTATTTACACTCTAAAAAATGTCAAAAAGTGTCAAAATATCTGAAGAACCTGCACAGGGTGGAAGTGGAGCCTAAATCTGTTGCTTGTTATTTCTGCCCTGTCTGGTGCTCGTTAACATTGGTTGGATCACTCAGGAATGAGTGAGAGTAGGGCGAGCAGGGGGCTCTCTCCCTGCTAAGACTCCCACCTATGACCACTTCAGCCTGGTTGGAAGGATCCTTCCTAATGAGGAAAAGTCTCAGATTCAGCTCCCTTTCCATCCCCCAGCTTGCTGCTCGCCACATGGTTCAGTCTCCAATTGAAATTCTGACTCAGTCCTCAGCTTCTGCCTTCCCTGTGTTTGCTTATCAGTAAGTGCTCCCTAGTCTCATTTGAGCTCACCCTTATTTAGGGATAGAACAATTAGAAAGCCTGAATAGTCCTAGGACCAATAAAGGAAGAAAAATTAAGAAACAAAAGAATCTTGCCACACAAACAAAAAAAACAGGTCCAGAGTTGTAAAAACCAGCTCTGCCACACTTTCAGGGGCAGGGAGTTCCAGCAGTACACAAATTCTTCCAAAGAATAGAAAAGGGGGCAATCCTCCCCAGTCAGAGCCAGGAGAACCTAGATACCAAAACCAGACAAGGACATTGTAAAAATAAAAATTACAGGCCAACTTAACTAAATCATAGATGAACAAAAAAGCTCATACATAAATATTAGCAAACAGAATCCAACAGTACATAAATAAGAGTATACATTAAGACCAGTGTATTCCAGGAATCCAGGAATATAAGGATATATAAACCTTTTTAAAAAACTACAGTGCAACTCACCATATGAACAGATTAAAGGAAAAACAGTATGATCAAAAGATAAAGGAAAAGTATGAGAGAATGTCAAATTTACATGAAAAATTAACATAGCAAGTAGGACTAAAAGAGAACCAAAAATCTCTAGCAAACAGCATTTTTTTAACAGTGAAACTCTTTAAAATCAAGAACCAGAAAGAATGGCCTCGATTACTGTTTATTCAACATTATCATGCAGGTCCTCGCCAGTGAAATAAGAAGACAAAATTGTGTAAGAACTGACAACAAATTATTTGATGACATGGTTGTCTACACAGAAAGCCCTACTGACTATACAGATTACTGGGAACACAATTCTGCCTGGCCCCATTCAAAAAAAAAGTTTCTGTGTGCAAGCCATAGAAAAATTAAGTCAAATAAGATGATACCATATACAACAGGCAACAGAATATATATGGTAACTAGGAGTAAATCTAATAAAATATATTCTAGACTTTCATGGAAAGAAACTATAAAACTTTAAACAAAGGCCAAAAGTGGGGCGGGGTGGATGGATATGAATGAAAAAGCATTCAATGTTCATGGATAAAACTGTCAAAATGTCATTTTCCCTTATCTGATACAATTTAAAATAAAAAAGCTATTGGGTTTTTCATTAAACTTCACAAGCTAATTCTAAAATGTGTAAGATAAATACAACCATGAAAATCCTCACAAGAGTAAGCTCCATGAGAACTTTTTAATTTGTGCAGTGCTGTTTTCCTGGCACCTACGTAGTTCCCGGCACACAGCAGTCGGAGTTATGAAATAAAATTTTTATTAAATGAGTGCACCAGTGAAGCTTGTCCTAACCATCCATGAAGTTAATGAAGTAGAACTGACACAGAAACAGGCAAAAGGATTAACAAAGCAGAAGATAAGCCCTAAGAAAACAAATCCACACATATATGAAATGTGATATATAAAGACGCAGAACAGCAGCTCACAGGGGAAGAACAGGCTAGCCAATCAATGATTCTGGAACAACTGCTTATGCATATAGGGAAATGTGAAGTTGGGAGGAGGGAATTATAAAGGGCCTATATAAATCCACAAATTCAGCATGCACTATCTCTAAACTCTCCCTAGAAAAGTCTCACAAATTTTGATTTTCTAAATATTTAGACGCTATTCTAACTGAGAAAATATGTAGTACTTTCATGGAACAGTAATGCTTAATAATATAAGTACTTACTAAATACTATAGCTATTATTACATCTGAAGCTTTCACACTTACCTTGTTGTGAAGCTTTGTTTCAACCACTTCCTTGCTTTGCAACCTTAGAGAGGTTACTTGATTTCTCTGAGCTTCATTTCACACATATACAAAGACTTACTGCCTCATCACAGTAATTGTCTGATGGGGTTTTTTAACCTTTTAGTTTTGTTTTAGAATGCCATTAGGGTTGTAGATTAAGTTTTAGACTTGACACAATTAAGAACTTGAATCTTCAAGAATATAATGAGCTTTTCCATTTATTTAAGTCTTGTATGTGAATTGTGGTAGTACTTTTAGGTTTCCTGAGCTGTTTGTACAAGGGGGTCTCATCTTCCACTGCATCTTGTTTGTAAAATGATAGTTTTTGCACAAAATACTACTGTCCAGTTACAGAAAGGAGTGGGAGTTGGGGAAGGAGCAGCAATCAATCCCATTTTGAGGGAGGATGGAGTTTAAAATCTCACTAGACTTCTCTCATCTACTTCCTCAAATTGAGATTTTCTGTCTGGGAATATTAGAGAAAAGCATTCGGCAAACGCTCACATAGTAGAATTTCCTCAAGAGAATTTAGTTTTCTTTCCTCGAAGAGCACCAAAAATGAAAATGACCTCATTATCCCATGGCATAAACTCAAAAATAGTTGTGAAGGCTTCAACAGAGTATGCACAAATCTAAAAATCTCAAGGCATTTAACCAAAAGCTTTATTTTTCAAAAAACCAGAAACAGTGACAGCTTAAAACTACAAGTCACCAGAATGTTACACAGCTTCTGAAATTCCACTGCTCTTGCGTAATTTTTAGTGTTCTGTACACTGAATGTCTGTGCCAGGGAGTTTGACATTGCTGACTATCTTACATGATGCCTAAGTATTTATTCTTTTAAATAAAGTTAAAGCACAGATTATACTCAACTACACTCACTGTTGTGATAATAAAGCTATTTCAGGGAACATATGCTTTCCAATGCTAATAAAATTCTGGAAAAGCTTGTAAATATGCAACATAAAATGATATCAAGTTTCACTCATTCTGCAATTTTGTTTAGTAAGAGTTTCAAAAGCTAAACAATGGTTAAAAAAAAACATGAAGGAGTAAAAGTTCTCCTGTACCTTCATTCTAACCGACATGGCAATAGCAGGAATCCCATTCAATGTATGACACAGCTTCCAATAAGAGCAAAATGTCCTCTATTGGGGTGGTAGAGGTGGGAAAGTGGGAAGCTTCACGCAGCCAAGCAGTTGAAATTCATGCTGTATCTTAAATGACTTACATGTTAAACAGAGAAAACCAAACACTGCAAATCTATTGAGGGTAGAGTTTTGCTATTTGGTTCAGCTGCAGAAACTAGGCACGCACTTGTTAAAAAAACTACTCAGAAGAAACAGAAATAGCATAAATCAATTAAGCCAAATGAAGTCAAACAACAGCAGTGTTTTAAGATATAATATGCATACACAAATTTTTTTATGCTAACATTTTTTTACACAAATTTCATTACAAAAGCTATTACAGCTAAAATAGCACTGAGTATACTCAATGTGACATGTGAAAATAAAAATAGCTGAACGGAGGATGGTCAAACCTCAAAACAAGTGCTATAACCACCACCCAAAAATGCAAAATAAAGGAAGTTGTCTTCGTCTGGGTGAGGGGAAAGAGCCTCATTCCACCTACTAGGTGGGGGGTCCTTAAAGGGGAAATCAGTTCCCTGGCCCAGAGAGTTTCGGCCTTTTTCATCTCATGGCACATATAAACTAATTACTAAAATTCTGAGGCACACCAAAAAATATTTTGCCCATCTGACCAAAACAAAAAAAAAAAGGTGTAACTTTGATTTACAAAAAAATTGTAATCACCTATTCTTTTTGCTCCAAAGTGACATTTTCTTTTGTTGCTTTATAGAGAGAGAGGAAGGGAGACAGATATCCATTGGTTGCCTCCCACACCCACTGGGGCTTGGGATCATGTCCGGACCTGGGGTTGCAGGCCCCTATGCCCAAACCAGGGATCAAGCCGCAACCTAGGTATATGTCCTGACTGGGAATAGAACCTGCAACTTTTGGTTACCGAATGTGACGCTCCAACCAACTAAGCCACACCAGCCAGAGCCCAAAGTGACCTTTTCAAAAAATGAGGTGACTCTGTTTGTATGTAATTAACCAATCAAATGCACCCTTGTTGTGCAATGTGACCAATAAGAAGTAACTCTACTATATGACCTATGTGTTTATGGTTCAAGACAGGATGCTCACACACACGGCTACTGTGTTGGCTGTTGACTTTTTTGTTTTTTTTTTTTACCATCTCACAGGGGTGCCCCATCTTTTGGCATCTCTGGGACACACTGGAAGAAGAGTTGTCTTGGGCTCCACATTAAATACACAAACACTAAGGAAAACTGAGGAGCAAAAAAAAGGTTTTAAGTGAATTTATGAATTTGTGTTGGGCTGCATTCATAGCCAATCCTGGGCCACGGGATGGACACCCCTGAAAGGGAAAAGAGATCAGTGCACCCGAATAAGTAGTCCAATACTGCATGTTTTAAAAATTCTTGAGGCACACTGGTTGAATATCGCTGCCATGGCCTTCCTAAGTGTTTAAAGAACAAATACAATGTGTCATTACTAACAGTAAAAAAGGTAAGCAGTGTTACGTAAGCTTCAGAAGCATGCTTATCTGTTCTAGCAAAACTGCCTTTTAATTTGCACTAATGAACTAAACTAAGTTTGAATTGCTTGAGTGTACACACACACATACACACACACACACACACACACACACACACACATATTTATCCCAAAGACCACAGAAGGATGTGGGCATTAAAATTCTACTCCAGGAGAATAACTGGTTATCTTATTAATTCTCACTTGATTTCATTCAAAGTCAGGTTATCAGTAAAACTGCTGCTAGAATTGTGACAAGTTCATACAACATAACCCAAACAACATAAATGCCCCACTTAAAGAACGTTTAAATGCTTTAGAGACAAAGAAAATGTGCAGTATATAATTTTATACTCCTCCAACCAATTCTTCATACACTCAGAAACACTTTTAACCACAACCACAACCACAACTCACCAGAGAAAAAATTTCACAGACAAAAACTTTATTTACTCTCCCTCCCATATGCTGTAGGTAATGAACACAGATGCTGCTCCCTAAAAGTCACTGTAAAATAAAGGAACTAAAACACAGGCCAAACACAGAAGAGTACGGAGCAAGAAATACAAAGCGGCTGAACTGGAAACAAAACGACCATGTTTTAAAAGTTCAGTGGCTTCACTGAAGAGGCTCAACATGACTCCTTTTAAAATAAAATCCAGCAATGGGGTGCTTAAAAAACACAAAGATAATAAAAGGGTGACAAAAAGTGCATCAAATTTAGTCAACAAAGGAAAGCAAGTATGAAAACATCATTATCACACATGGTAAAATTTATTTGGCAAAAGCTGTAGTGATAATTTGAAATGCCATTATGCGATAATGGAAACATTATTTAGGCAACAAAAAGTATAAATCAACACAAAGCACTACCTACATCATGTAGTCAAAACTGTAGGATACAAAGGCCATAAATAAAATTAATGAAGATTCAATGTACATAACTTCAGTTTTATACTTCAAAGCAGAGGCCGATTCGCCACAAAATGAAGATTGGGCCTTGAGGCCCTTCGTTTACACAGATGCCTCCTTTTCTCAGTCTAAACAAACGCTCATCTGTGCACCCAATTCTGCATTCTGCTTCTCAAGGAGGGTCCCAAGTATTACACAGGCTCTAGGCCTTTTAGCACTTAGATATGTCCCTGGACTAAAGATAACACATGCATCTTCTCTAATGTCTAAAAATTCCAGATCTCTGGCAACTATGCCACAAAAAAAAAAGAGCAGCAATCAACAAAGATAAATTTCAAATACATATTATACTAAACCATTCAAATAAGGGAAAAAACATGTTTTAATTGAGAAAATTAAAACAGGAATTTAACAAATATCAAAATGACTAAATGCAGTCTTCACAGGAGAAATTAGTTTGAATGTGTTCATCAAGAGAAAAACAAATAAATTCTAAGATTTTACAAAACTATTCAACCCAAAGGAAAACAGAATATAATAATTGGTAGCACTCAAGGGGTACCTTAATTATCTTAGATTCATTGAAAAAGTATGCTACCATGTAGTAACACCATGGCTGGTATGGCTGAGTGGATTGAGCACCGGCCTGTGAACCAGGGGGTAACTGGTTCGATTCCCAGTCTAGGGCACATGCCAAGGTTGCAGGCCAGGTCCCTGGTTGGAGGGCACGCAAAAGGCAAGCACACATTGATGTTTCTCTCCCTCTTCCTCCCTCCCTTCCCCTCTTTCTAAAAATAAATAAATAAAAATCTTTAAAAAGGGTAGTAACACTTTAAAAAAATGTTCAGATGATATTTATTTATTCAAAAGAAAGAGTTTCTAACAAAAATAAGATATTCTTAAACAACTACAAAATGAAAGCTGAAAAGTTTAATTAAGGTAATGTTTTCACACCAAAATTTGTAAGAGAAAAAACAATATACACAAAGCTAAAATCTCAAGAACCAGAAAACTAAACCAACTGAAGATAAAATGGACAAAATTATCTAAAAACTATTAAATTCATATCTGGAATTAATGACAAGCGTTGTAAATTGATTTTTAAAAAGCATAAAATTTAAAGTTCTTCAAGAATATAAAGATAAACATATTATCTAATTCATCCTACAAGAAAAATACAGTCTTGATCACAGGTTTTATGCGCCCAGAAAATGGAAAACAAACACAACACTCATGCAGTGCAATTTAATGAAATAAAGAAGAAACTTTTTAGGTAAAATGATAGTGTGTGAAAGTCCTTAGTGTGTTAAATGAAGTGATGCATGTCCTAGGTGTGTAAGAACAATTCAACATTAAGGAATACCACAATAACAGTTTTAATAAAAACAATAAGAGCCATTTCTATAGATGCCAAATAGCATCTGATTAAAACTACATTGCTAACACTAGCATTCAATAAAATAGTAACAGATACTTATTTTACCTAACTTATCCAAAAAAATTGTAAGCATTTTACAGATATAGAAAAAAAACAGTAGCAAAACATCTACTGTGTTCAATTTGATTTAACTCTTATTATTTTAAAAGTTCTGGCAAAGCAATACAAACAACTATATAAATGGGATATAAATATTAAAAGGGAAGAAACCTGTATGGTGAAAGATGTTAACTGGACTTACTGTGATCATTTCGTAATATATGCAAATGTCAAATCGTTATATTGTACACCTGAAACTAATATAATATTTTATGTCAATTATACCTCAATATAAACAAACAAATAAGAAACAAACAAAAAGGGAAAAATATTAACAATGCACACAGGTGACAAAGGACCTATGTTCCAAATGTAAAAACCCTTACAGTTTAGTTAACACAAGCACCTAATTTTTAAAACACACAACTGATTTGAACAGACACTAAACAAAGGTATACAAATACCCAATATACAAACAAAAAAATGTTCAACATCACCAGTCTGAGAAAAACAAATTGAAACCACAATGAGATACCAGCCATTACATACCCATTAGACTGGCTAAAATACCAAGTTTTGGCAAGAACCCAGAGTATGTGGAATTCCCATACATCTTTGGGTGTGAATATAAAAATGGTACAACCATTTCATAAGAAACTGCCGAGCTCTTTTCCAAAGGTAAACATACACTTACCTAATAACACACAGCTTGGTTTTAATCCACAAGATATGGAAATATAAATCCATATAGTAACTTACACACAAATGTTCAGAACAGCTTTATTTATAATTCCTAAAATCTAAATCAACCCAAATGCTCCATCAAGAAGTACAAAGACAAATAAATTTGGTATATCCATTCTACGGAACACTACCAAGCAATACAAAGTAATAAATTACCAAAATCAGCAATAGCAGGGATGAATTACAACCAAGAACAATGTATCACACAGAAACAGCCCAGGCACAAGGGTATGACTGTGTAATTCCAAGACATAAAGTCTGAAATGGGCAAATTACCCTGCAGTGTCAAAACCCACACAGGGGCTACCTCTGGGAGTTACTGCCTGGGGAAGGGGCACTTCCGGGGAAGGAAAGTTTCTCTATCTCGCTTTTGGTAGTGGTTACACAGTTGTCACATACACATCTGTCTAAACTCATCTCACGACACAACCGGTGCAAGTTATTGTACGTGGTTGCTACTAGAGAGTGAGAACCTAAACAGGAGTAAAATGGAGAGGCAGAGTAGGAAGCTTTCACAATGCTTTTTTTTTCTTTTCTCTCTGTGGGATGGTTGATCTTGAGCCTGCAGGGAGCAAGCTGGCTCCAGACTTCTCCAAGTCCACATTTCTTTGCCTCCAATTCTTACATGTCCAAAGACAGGGAACCATAGACACGCCTTCGTAGGAGGATTCACAATACTTTTTATTTTACATCTTTGCACTGCTTTCATCTTTGCATATGATAAGGTAAAAATCTTGTAATGGAATGAAACTTTCACAAATTTCACTCAGTACTGCAATCAATTTTTAAAAATCACACACAATAAAGAAATAGATTCCTTATAAAAGAAGATACAACTGTACAAAATCTGATCACTGTAAATAAAAACATGTCCACTCTTAGGAGAAATCATCTTTTTCTAAGCTCTAGGTGACAGAAGAAATCTTGATTTGAAGTCTATACTGTGTTTCATAACAAAACAGAGAAACTGCAATAAATATAAGACATAGAGAGGCTTCTTTTAAAGTAAAAGGCTGATTTAAAAAATGGGCAAAGACACAACTTATACAAGAAAAACTGCAATAGTAAAAATAAGATCTCAGACTTCCCTGCATATATCGTAAGAATGCAAACCAAACAACTTTATGTATCATTTATATTAACTAGCAAATTTATTTTCAACTTTTTTCTAATTATAAAACAATGGCCATTGTAGAAAGTTTATAAAAGTACAAGGAAAATAAGTCAATATTTGGGTTTCTTTCTTCACATTGTTTTTTCTATTATTTTAAGAATGAGCCCTGGCTGGTGTGGCTCAGTAGACTGAGCGCCAGCCTGCAAACCAAAGGGCTGCTGGTTCGATTCCCAGTCAGGGCACATGCCTGGGTTGCGGGGCCAGGTCCCCAGTATGAGGTGCGGGAGAGGCATTCCCACATTGATGTTTTTCTCCCTCTCTTCCTCCCTTCCCTTCTCCTCTCTCTAAAAATAAATAAATTCTTTAAAAAAAAATGAAAATCAGGATGAGACTTAATATATATTTTATATTCTTTCATATAAATTATAATAAGCAACTTCTTGTGCCATTGTATATATTTCCAAAATCATATTTATAGGCTCCATTGATCTGCATTAAGTCCACCAGAGCAATGACCTATATTTTAATCATTGGCCTCTTTAGGACAATTACAGCATGTCACTATTATAAATCATGTCATGGTAACTATCTTGGTGTAAAGAGCTTTATGTTCTTACTCATTTCCTTGGTAAAATCCCTGGAGGTATACTTATCAAGCAAAGGATACGGT
>VMDR010022468.1:0-16189 GCA_007922815.1 Macrotus californicus | reverse complement strand
ACAGAAATTACAGGGCAATATCCCTGATGAACCCCGATGTAAAGATCCTCAACAAAATATTAAATTGAATACAACAGAATATTAAAAGGATCACCCACCATGATCAACTAGGATTTATTCCTGAAATGCAAGAATGATTCAATATATACAAATTAATAAATCTGATACATCACATTAACAGAGTGAAAAAGATAAAAGCCTTATTATCTCAATAGATAAAAAAAGCATTTGACAAAATTCAACATTCTCCCATGATAAAAACTCTCAAAAAATTGCTAAGAGAAATGTCAGAGATTTTACTGCCTATATTTTCTTCTAAGGGTTTTATTGTTTTGAGTCTCACATTTAAGTCTTTGATCCATTTGAGTTTATTCTTGTACAAGGTGTAAGAAGGTAGTCTAGTTTCATTTTTTCTATGTATCTGTCCAATTTTTCCAGCCACCTTTATTGAATATACTGTCTTTCCCCCATGCTATGTTTTGACTCCTTTGTGAAATATTAATTGACCATATAGACATGAGTTTATATGCAAGCTCTCTATTTTATTACATTTATCATTATGTCTGTTTTTATGTCAGCATATGTCTCCTTGAGCAAGGGAAACAAAAGAAAAAATAAACAAGTGTTTTGCACAGCAAAGGTAACCATCAACAAAAGACAACCCATGAATGGGAGAAGATATTCACCAATGATACTTCTGATAAAGGTTAATATCCAAAATTTATAAAGAACTCAAAAGCATAAAAACAAACAACCCAATTAAAAAATGGGTGGAAGATCTGAATAGACTCTTCTCCAAGGAAGACATACAGATGGCTAATAGATGTATAAAAGGTTGCTTAATATTACTAATCATCAGAGAAATGCAAATCAAAATCACAATGAGATATCACTTCACATCTGTCAGAAAGGCTATCATCAACAAATCAACAAACAAGCATTGCCCAGGACGTAGAGAAAAGAGAACTCTCACGAACTGTTGGGGGGAATACAGATTGGTGCAACCATTATGGAAAATACTGTGAAAATTCCTCAAAAAATTAAAAATGAAATTATCTTACGACCCAGTGATAAGCATGTATTCCATTTCTTGGTATATATTAAAAAAAATCTGAAACACTAATTTGAAAGAATTACATGCCCCCCTATGTTCATTGCAACATTATTTACAACAGCCAAGATATGGGAGTGATCCAAGTGCCCGTCAATAGAGGAGTAGATAAAAAAGCTGTGGCACATATACACAATAGAATACTACTCAGCCATAAAAAAGACTGAAATCTTATTTTTTGCAATAGCATGGATGGACCTAGAAGGACGTGCAAATCAAGATCTTAATAAGATATCAGCTAATACCTGTTAGGACGAGATTATCGAAAAGACAAGGACCAATGCTGATGAGGATGTGGAGAAAGTGAACCATTATACACTGTTGGTGGGAGTGCAAACTGGTTAGAGCCACTGTGGAAACAGTATGAAGCTTGCTCAAGCAATTAAAAAGAGAACTATCATATGACCCAGTAATCTCACTTCTGGATACATATCCAAAGGAAACGACATCATTATCTCAAAGACATGTCTGTACTCCCAGGTTCATTGCCACATTATTCACAACAGTCAAGGTATGAAAACCACTCAAGTGTCTGCTGACAGATGAACAGACAAAGAAAATGTGATGCACACATCACCACAACAAAACATTGTTCAGCCTTTAAAAAAGAAGGAAATCCTACCATTTATAACAACATGAATAAACCTGGAGGGCATATGCTTAGTGAAATAAGGCAGACAGAGAAAAAAAAACACCATATAGTATCACTTATGTGGAATGTAAAAAAAAAATGTTGAACTAATAGAAACAGAAAGAGTCAAATGGTGGTTGTCGGGAGCCGAGGGCAGAGGGAACAGGGACAGGATGGTAAAAGGGAACAAACTTCCAGTTACGAGTTGAATAGGTCTGATGAAGGGTTGTTGCATCAACAGGGCTACTACAGTCGGTAATGCTGTGTTGATCATTAAAATTTACTAAGAGAGTAGAACTCATGTTTTCTCACTCCCCCCAAAAGTAAATATGTGTGGTGATAGATGTGTTAATTAACTGGACGGTGGAAATCCGTTTACTATATACATGTGCATCAGACCATCACAATCTTATGATTTTTGTCAGTTACTCAATAAAGCTGAAAAAGTAACAGCAATGCATTACAGGTCTTAATAATTCCTCATAGAGGCAAAATGTATGACAAAAATAGCACAAGTGACTGGGTGGGAGGTGAAAGTATTTAAGAATCCTAATGTATAAAATGCTATAACATTATTTTAAGGTAGACTGTGAAAAAGAAAATTTGTAATTTGTAAACCATATAGCAATCACACACACACACACACACACACACACACACACACACACAAAGAGGCTTTTTTAATCTAATTCAAAAATTTGAAGAAAAATGAAATCTTAAAAACACTCAATCCAAAGAGAAGTGGGGAAAGGGAAGACGGGAAAGGAGAGAACAATATATGAGACAAATACAAAACAAACAAGTTGAATGCTTTAAGCTTAACCATATCAATATTTACATTAAATACAAAAAGTGCAAACCATGGGTCAGGAAACTATGGCCTATGAGCCGAATACAGCTGATTGTGACATTTTGTAAGAAAGTTTCACTGGAACACAGCCGTACCCATCCATTTACGTGTTGCCTATGCAGCTTCAGGCTGTAACAGCTGAGGCGAACATCTTCAACAGAAACTATATGACCCAAAGCCTGAAGTATTTACCACCATGCCCTTTACAGAAATGGCTTATTGCCCCTTAGTCTATATGCTCCAAACTAAAGTCAGAGATGCGCACATTAAATTAAAGAAAAATAGCTAACTGTGATCTGCAGAAACATTCATCTTAGGAAGAAGCTCACCTCAAGCATAAAGACAGGTATGTTAAAAGTAGAAGATAAAAATGTTATGCTGTATAAGCATCAATTGTAAGCAAGCTGGAATGGCTGAGATAACATTAGATAAGGCAGACTTCACAACAAGCGTTATCACCAGAGATACAAAGGAATATTTCCTAGGGATAAAGTGGTTAATTCATAAATTTTTTTTTAAAAAATGCATCCTTCTAATAGCAGATTCAAAATGTATAAAGCAAAAACAGGAGTGAAACAAGAAATGGACAAATCCACATTATAGTAAGAGATTTCAGCTCTCCTCTATCAGTAATTGATAGACAAAATAGGCAGAATATCAGTAAGCACAAAGAAGACTTGGACAGCACCATCAACCAAGCAGACATGACTTACAGTAATGAATATTCCACCCTTAAATAGCAGAACACGTGTCCAAGTGTCGGCAGGACATCCACCAATAGTAGTTCCAGTCAGCATAGTTGTCAGTAGCTTACACCTGCAGTTCAAAAGGGTCCTGGAGGCTACAAGTCCCCAGACTATCATTTCCTTTGCTCTTCCTAAAATCCGGTAGTTTCTGTTGTACAGCAGCACTGAAAGGGATGGGAAGCTTGGTTGGCTGTCTGTTGTATCCACTATCATTCCTCTAAAAATTACTCCTTCCAGTTGGTGCAATTGCCCTTGAATTTTATGAGGGGTCACAGCACAATAAATATTAATTATACCTTTAACAGTGGGAGCAATAAAAGTGATAGTCAACAGCCGTCCAAACAGCCCCACCCAGATGGTTATGGTGCCCTCTGTAGTAAGCAGCAAGTAAGACCCACCCTCCCTCTTTCCCTCTCTCCCTCTCTCTCCCTCTCTGTCTTCCCTCCCCTCTTCCCACCAGAAAGTGAGAAGCAGCCCACACTATGGTTGCTTGACTAGCCACAGAAAGTGCTCAGTTTAGGCACAAAGAAGCCTCACAGACTGACACACTCATCAGGCATGTTCAGGGATGTGCAGAGTCCATGGTAACTGCCTGTCCCAAACACACAGTAATGAAATTAGTAGATATTAATATAAGAACAGATAAGACAAGTAGGTCAGTGGAACAAAACAATGAACTCAGAGAAAGGCCATGTATGGGTGAGAATTTAATATATAATAAATATAGCACCACAAATCAAAGGTGAAAGGACAATTTTTTTTAGTATATGATGCAAAGAAGGAAATAAAATTGGATTCCTTAATAGCATTACATAGAAAAATGGAATCAGAATAGATTAATGAAAGATAAAATAAAAAATCAATAGAAGAAAATTTCAGAATCCTCAGGCAAAAATATGATGACTATAATTACATCAAAATTAAATGTTTTATTTAATAGAGAAGAGTATGGATAAAGTTAACAGAGTAACACTAAACTATATAAAAATGTTTGCAATATCTAAAATTGACAATGTACAAATATACAAGAAATTTATTTAAGTCCACAAGAGACCGAAAAACCAAGAGAAAAAAATGGGCAAAAGTGTGATAAGCAATTAAAATAGAACAAACTCCAAGTGCTAATAAGGAAATCAAGAGATGTTCAAACTCAGTAGTAAACACAGAATCAAATGCCAGCAATAATGTAATATCATCTTATTCCTGTTAATTTGGCTCAAACGTAAAATTAGGCAATCCCAACTATTGGTAGAATGTAAGGAGGTAAGAACCTACATGCCCTCCTGGAGGGAGAAAAACGACGAAGCAATCACAAGAGCTGCCTGTCGCATTTAGCAAACCAAGTTTGCCCACACTCTGTGCCCCAGCAAATATACTCCGAGGTATGCAGCGTGGAGAAATTCCCCCTACAAATGAAACGCACAAAAACCTCATCGCCTTGGTTATTGTGGCAGGGATTCAGAACAATCGGAGGGTTTATCGCTGACTGGGAGAGGAAGCACGTCGGTTTGGGTGGACACACATGGAGTTTTATTAAACATTAGAAAGATGAACTAGATGTTCACAGAGCACCGTGGTTGGCACCGCAGTGCCAGGTAAGAGAAGTACAATCAGATCTACGATCTCCACAAAATGTAAAAAGGCACGTAGAACAAAACATGTTTTGTAGGCCTTAATAGAATCAAATAATGCACATGAAGTACATTAGAATGCTTGCCGTGATGAACAAGGAGAATAAAATTTGAGATGGGGCAAGTAAAAAGAAAAGACAAAGAGGGAGGGAGGCGGGGGAGGGGAAGGCAAACAAAAGTTCTTCCCCTTTTCAGTTTGAGGGAAATGTCCTCAAAAGGAGGTAACAACATAAGAAAAAGCATACAGCCAGGAAAGCTTAAGTCTGTAAAAACAAAGGCAAATAACCCAATTTGAAGAGAACAGCAGAGCATTTTAAGAGGAGTAGCAGTAGGTAAACCTGGAAAGGCAAGTTGTTTTTATCTAAAAAATAACATGTAAGATTTACTAGTAGGTAATACAGGGATTCACCCTGGAACTCTGGCTTACACCCGAAGGCACCTGGGATCACTATGGAAGAAAATGTTTTAAAAGAACCAATTCTCTGTCATTGCTCCTCAATCTACCCTAAATCTCTTCTGTCTTGATGCCGCTGACATCTATGGGCATTTCCCATGTCGCTGTGATGTCACTTCCTTTTGTAGCTATTAGTTCCCTGCAGTGTCTGCACTTTACTCAACCCAGGCTTTATGATAACAGATGTGATTTCCAGCTGTGTCTATATACCAACCACAGCGGGCTCATTAATAACAATTATTAAGTACTTTATGTTACAAATTGAGCCGGTAGCAATAGAGAAAACATCCAGTCACTTGTTTTATGGCCTCTTGTCAGAGCCAACTGTAAATTCCCATTATCTCAACATCATCCACACTGCAAAATAGATCTAAGCATAAGTGATAAATAAAACTCGCAAACAGCTCAATCATTCCAGAAGGAACCGAGCATAAATTAACACTCGACAATGTAATGTTACATACGAACTTAAATAATAGCTTAGTCCTTCCTGTCAGCTAATTATGCAAATTATTATTTTTAAGACGTTCATTTGTAGTCGCAGGGCTGGTGCATTCATTTAGACACGCGATCAGAAGTCAATAAATATGCAGATCGTGCTCTGCCCTCACACAGACCAGGAGCTCCTACTAATGATGGATGAAGAACAGTGAAAATGAAGAGCGAAAAGTTTCAACCAAGAGAGTGTCTCTTAGGATCACAGGGAGTAGGGGAAAAACACATTTTCTCTGAATATGATATTTTACAGAAGAAATCATTAAATTGGGAAAGATTAATAGAAGAGGAGCCACAAACTGTATGCATTATTGGTTCCTGGGTGGAAGCCCATATGGATTTTCAGTCAACTGTAAAAATATTTACTTAGTTATCGCTCTGTGTTGGATCCAAGCTGTCTTAAATGATAAAGACAGAACAGAAAGATAAACTGAACACATAAATTTAATTTGTAATAGCAAAATAGCCAACGAACATGTGAATATTGCCAAAACTCACAGAGACACGCAAATTAAAGGCACAAGATACTATTTTTTATGCTTCAGAAGTTCATTCTAGTTCTGGGGAAGAAGCAGTGAGAGCGGAAATCTGATCGCCTGCTGAAAGGCACCTGAAAGGGTTCAAACCTAGAAAGCCCTTTGGCAGCATCTACCAAGAGTTCTGAAAGTGCCCTTGCTGTTGTTCAGGGGAGGTATAATTGATGTAGAACACTGTATCAGTTGCAGGCACACGACATAAGGGTTGGGTACTTGTATCTATGGCAAATGGTCTCCACCCCAAAATACAGAACACTTTGCTGACGCACATGCCATCCTGTGCAGGGCCCGCTAATCTCTGCATCGCCCCAGTTTCCGTTTATGTGCTGCCAAAGCGCACGCAAATGCCCGTTACTTCTGAGGAGTAATTCTAATTTTGGAAAATTAATTAATTACAGATTTAGGACATGAAGTTTATGGCTTTGAATTTATAATGGCAAAAGGACAGTAAATAATCAGCTCCATCAGGGCAGGAAGGGACTCGCTAAAATAAAGTCTGCAATGCACTGCTTAAGTAAGCCGTGGCACCCCCGTGGGATGAACTGCTGTGCCGCCATCAAAACCTGTTCCGTGAATGCTATTTAGTATAAAGTGTGCACAGGGCACTTTAAATAGGTTATAAAATGCTATGAATGGTATAATTTCAAGTAGTGATCATATGATGTTTTTACACACAAATATACATGCACCCATAAACAAGGCTAAAAGAAATACCTTAAAATAGTAAAAGATATAATGATGGACTAAGAATATTTTTATCACCTTAATAATTCTCTATATTTTCCAACATTTCTTTCACTGGGAGAGAGAGTTTATAACAAATCTGGCTAGTAAAAATTTTAATTTAGTCCTGGCTGGTGTGGCTCAGTGGATTGAGTGCGGGCCTATGAACCAAAGGGTCACTGGTTTGATTCCCAGTCAGGGCACATGCCTGTTGCAGACCAGGTCCCCAGTAGGAGGCGCAGGAGAGGCAACCACGTTGATGTTTCTCTCCCTCTCTTTCTCCCTCCCTTCCCCCTCTCTAAAAATAAATAAATAAAATCTTTTTTAAAAAATAATTTCAATTCACATTTTTTCCCAGATCTTTCATAACCTATATTCATTGGACCTGTCTAACCTTATCTTCCACAAAGTCCAACATAACACGGGTCAAATCCATTTTTTTTTCACTGCTCCCAAATTACGTTCTGCTTTCCAAATCAGCCTTTGCTCAAGTTACGTTTCGTGTCTATGCCCAAGGAAACTATATTAGCCGAGCAATATTAAAGTTGGAATCTTAACGAATTCAATCTCTGCCCAGAATCACACTGAAAAAAAAATACCCCAACTGTCAAAAGTAATTCACCCCCCAAAAAAGTCTTTTCTTTACATCTCTCGAAGGACATCAAAAGGAGATCCAGTTCATCAGCCACAGCCACACTGACCCAAGTCCAGCACACCTCCTTCACACTTCCCTCGCACCCCACAGCACTAATTCCCTTTCTTCCACGGTGCCCACACAGCTTTTCTCGGCTTCCTCTTATCTCCTTTCTTTAAGATTAATTTGACCTTTTTAGCTAAGTCCTCTTTCTTTTCCACATCACATCTTTGTCTCTGACCAGTCTCCTGTGAGAGAGTGAGCCTCAGTTTCCACACCTGTAAAGAAGGCAAAATAATACATCCTGCCCTACCAAAGTCATAAGCTGTAAAGTTTAAGTATTTTTAAATTGCAGAGATTTGCATATGTTGTGACTAGTGTATCCCCTTTTTCTCTTTCAAGCAGCAGGTATTAGTTACTAATATGCAATGAGTAACCTGCCAGCACTATTTTACCCACAACTATGGAAGTTATACTTCGGCATTCCCTCTCTGTGCCATTCTGAACCAAATTCATCACTAATTCAATTTTATTTCCAAAATATATCTCAAGTCATTCATAGCTCTTCATGTCCATCAGCACCAGTCTAACTACCTGCGTGCCAATCTCTCACTATACTCAAGTAACTCCCGGCTTGTCTTCCCATCCACTCTTGCCCCCTCCACCCTACTACCAACACAAGGAACCAAACATTTGCTTTAAAAAGTTCATCAAAAAACAATCAATTCTAAGATTCAAAATGTCCAATGGTTTCTTTAACAGACATGATAGGTCCAGTTATTTGGGTAACACACAGGTAATGAAGCTCATATATAGTGGCCTAGCACTACAAGAGAGCCCTGAACGGTATGACTCAGTTGGTTGGGCATCATCACACAAGGGAAAGGTTGCCAGTGTGATTCCCGGCCAGGGTACATACCTGGGTTGCAGGTTCGGTCCCCAGTCAAGTCTGGAATGAGAAGCAACCAATTGGTGTTTCTCTCTCACATCAGTGTTTCTCTCCCTCTCTTTCATTCTCCCTTCTCCTCTCACTAAAAAATAAATAAAATAAAATATTTAAATTGAAAAAAGGGTACAAGAGAAAAACTAGAACTCATGAAAGGGGTATTTACTTGCCAAGAAACTCTGCATGTCTATGCAGTTGGAGGGGAGAGAGAAGTCTATGGGAAGTTTCACTGATATACAGAGCTTAGATGTGGAAGGTACTGGAGGTGCCTTTCAAAGTAATTCACTGAATACATTGAAATTGATGAATCATTCAACTTTACAAAAATATTTTAACACATTTAAATTGTTTTTCCCATGGATGACGGAACTAGTAAAGTTTGTAAACCAAGCATGTGCTCTGTATGAGCTAAGTACCTCAACAGCTTCTGTTACACTCAGAAATCTTCAATCCTTACCATCGACCTACAAGCCTGTGCATGACATGGCCCCTTTCCATCTCTCTAGCCAATCTCTCCACAGCTTATTGTACGTATACTGAATTTGTATGTCTCTACTCTTTCAACTCTTCCCACATGTGTGTAGTGCCATTTCTTCTGTCCTACTCTTCACCTGAATAATTTCCACAGGGGTTGAACTATGTTGAGGCATGTATGTCAAACTGATGATCAGGTTTGACAGGAAGCGTTTGCATGTGTGGCTGAGGAGCCTCCTGGGAGAACAGTTCTGTCGGAGTAGAAAGCACCCAGCTACTGAAATGAGCTCAACCCATTCGCACTACTCATTGCTACGAAAAAGCGATCCTGAGGATGGCATGGGTCTAGCATGTATTTCACACCAGTCCCGTGAACTGGGAGAGTCATGATTTAAAGATTGTTGTGTAAAATCAGTAATTGCTTTTTCTCTCCTGGGAAACTGGTGTACTGTATAAAGAAAAATGAGCTGGATCCCTACTGGGTTAAGTTCTGTTAGTCACTTACTCCATATTCATTTCCCCCTCTTTGCTGATTGAACTTTGATTTTATTTGGGGTGCCAATGTGTCAAGTTAAATGGTCACTTCTGTGCGCTCCCTGAAAGTTTGTGGTATCCATGTGATGATCACATTTATGGCTAATGACACACACACAGGACGATCCTGGGGAAGATTATACTTTTTTGGAGAAAGGAATGAATGTACCCGACAAGATCCTTCCCCCTCTCACATCTTGCTCCTTTGGATGTAAACATGATGACTGGATCTCCAGCAGCCATCTGCTAAACATAAAATGACAAACTAACACAAAGGTCAAGAGATTCACAGAGATGCTGGCCTGACACCATCAAGCTACTAAACGACTCCATCAGATATTTATTTCCAATTTTACATGAGCCTCCTCCTTTATGTATAAAAGAATCAAATATGTTCATGAAGTCTAGATCTGCTATGCTTTTGTCTTCAAAGAACTACTGCTGTTAATGTGACCTCATGCTCCAGCAAAGCCAGAGAGCTTTTGAAGTCCCCAAACCATGTGGAGGTTAATAATGAGGCATAGGAAAAGAACTCTTTCCTTATTATGTTTCATATTAAGTGTAAAATTATAATTGAGACATTTTCCTGAAACCCTCATTTCTAAATAAGCAGCAATTATAGAAAAGGCAGTTTCCAACTGAAAGCAAAGTTATTGAATTCTGTAGGTTGAGACAAAAATGAAGAAATTTTTTTTGGTTTTTACTTTATTTTTTTGTTTTAAATTATATCTTATTGATTATGCTATTACAGTTGTCCTGATTTTCCACCTTTGCCCCCTCTCCACCTAGGACTCCATACTCCCCAAGGCAATCCCCCCACCATTCTTCATGTCTGTGGGTTATGTGTACAAGTTTTTTGGCTACTCCATTTCCTATACTGTACTTTACATCTACAGGATGTACTTTACTACCTATTTGTACTTCTTTTTTTTTTTACAATTTATTTATTTATTTATTTATTCTTAGAGAGAGGGGAAGGGAGTGAGAAAGAAGAGAGAGAAAATTAACGTGTTGTTGCCTCTCACACACCCCCTACTGGAGACCTGGCCTGCAACCTAGGCATGTGCCCTGATGGGGAATTGAACCAGTGATCCTTTGGTTCACAGGCTGGCACTCAATCCACAGAGCCACACCAGCCAGGGCTATTTGTACTTCTTAATCCCCTCACCTATTCACCCATTCCCCCTCTACCCCCTCCCATCTGGCAACCATCAAAATGCTCTCTGTATCCATGATTCTGTCTCCTTTCTTCTTGTTCTTCTTGTTTTTTAGATGCAATTGTTGATAGATTTGCATTTATTGCCATTTTATTGTTTATAGTTTTGATCTTCTTTTTCTTAAATAAATTCCTTTAACATTTCATATCATAACGGTTTGGTGATGATGAACTCCTCAAGCTTTTTCATGTTTGGGAAGCTCTTTATCTACCCTTTGATTCTAAATGATAGCTTTGCTGGGTAAAATAATTTTGTCTGTAGGTCCCTGCTTTTCATGACCTTGAATAATTCTTGGTAATCCCTTCTAGACTGCAAAGCTTCTTTTGAGAAATCAGCTCACAGTCTTATGCAACCTTCCCTGTAGGTAACTAATTTCTTTTCTCGTGCTGCTTTTAAGAACAATCTAACAATAGCCAGAAAGGAGGGGGAAGGGGACAATGGTGGGGAAGGGATTTTAGGAACTATCATAAAAGACACATGGATAAAACCAAGGGGGAAAGTGGAAGCAAGGGAGGGAGGTGGGTTTGGCTGCAGTGGGAAGGGCTGGGAGAGTAGTGGGGGGAAATTGCAGACAACTGTAATTGAACAACAATAAAATATTTTTTAAAAAAAGATTCTCCCTTTATCTTAACTTCTGGCATTTTAATTATGATGTGTCTTGGAGTGGGCCTTTTTGCATCCATCTTTTGGGACTCTCTGTGCTTCCTGTACCTGCATGTCTATTTCCCTCACCAAATTAGGGAAGTTTTCTTTCATTATTTTTTCAAATAGATTTCCAAGTTGCTGCTCTTTCTCTTCTCCTTCTGGCACCCCTATTATGCAAATGTTGGTCCTCTTGAAGTTGTCCCAGAGGATGCTTATACTATCCTCATTTTCTTAGATTCTTTTTTCATCTTGTTCTGATTGGTTGTTTTTTCTTTCTTTTTTTCCAAATCATTGCTTTGATTCTTGGCTTAATCCACTCTGCTGTTGTTTTCCTATAGATTGTTCTTTATTTCAATTAGTGTATCCTTCTTTCTGACTGGATCTTTTTTATGCTATTGAGGTCCTTACTAAGTTCCTTGAGCACCCTTATAACCAGTGTTTTGAACTAGGAATCTGATAGATTGCTTATCTTCATTTCATTTAGCTTTTTTTCTGGAGTTTTGATCTGTTCTTTCATTTGGGCCATGTTTCTTTGTCTCCTCATTTCGGCAGCCTCCCTGTGTTCGCTTCTATGTATTAGGTAGAGCTGCTATGACTCCCTGTCTTGGTAGTGTGGCCTAATGTAGCAGATGGACTATAGCGTCCAGGGGTACAGCCTCCCCTATTACCCAAGCTGGATACTCAAGGTGTGCCCTTTGTGTGGGCTGAGTACACCCTCCTCTCGGAGTTGAGCCTTGGCGACTGTTGGCAGGTCAATGGGAGGGATTTACCCAGGCTAGTCAGCTGCAAGGATTGGCTTTGATCACTTGCCACCAACTTCTGCCCTCTGTAGAGGATCAGCTGTGCAGGGTCAGGGTGGTGGTGCTCCCACATGGCGTGTAGCTGTCCACTTGGTGCACTGGCCCTATGGATTTCATTGGGGGTTCAGGCCAAGGGTCAGCCCCCACCGGTGTTTTGTCTGGGCCACCCTTCCGGAGCTATAAAGTAATCTAAGATGACTGCTACTTATGCTGGGCTTGGAGATTCACAGGTGAAGCCAAGCTATGAAACTAGGCTGGCTGATACTAGAGCCCAGCCTGGGGCTGACTGAGGTCAGCTGTTGCTTGTTTGATAGGATTTAGTAAGTTGTGAAGCCTGAGCCAAGACCAGACATTCATGTGGAAAAGCAGCTTGGGTGGGCCAATAAGTTTGGCGGAGTCTTTGGGGATCTCCAAAGCAGGTCAAACAGTGTTAGCCAGGTTGATGGAGCAGTCTCAGATATGGCACCAGTTTGCCAGCTCTGTGTGGGGAGGGTTTAGAAAAGGGACAATGGCCTCTCTGCTCACCTTGATGCCAGACACTTTAGTTTCTCCCTGTATATCACTGGTGCCTTTCAAGCTGCTACCCCATTGCTGGAGTTCAGAGGGAGTGAGTCTGAGTTAATAAGGTATGTGTGGGTTCTTTAAGGGGAACTGCTTTGGGCTCCAGAAGTTTCTTCCACCAACTCAATCCCTGCTAGTTTTTGCAGCCAGAAGTTGTGGGGACTTATCTTCCTGGCACTAGAACCCTGGGCTGGGGGCCTGGTGTGGGGATGGGACTCCTCTCTCCTGAGATATCCCTCCCGAATTTTTATCCACACATGTTGGTGAGAGACCAGCCTGTTCCCTGTCTGCATCCCTCTGACTGGTCTGGATAGATGTGGTTTTTTTAATACCATAGTTGTCCAATTCAACTCCGTTTCTGATGGTTCTGAGTGGTGGTTGTTCTATATTTTAGTTGTAATTTTGATGTGGTTGTGTGAAGAAGCAAGCCATGTCCACTTACGTCACCATCTTGCCTGAAAGTCCAAGAAACTTTTAATTCACCCCTGTCAATCCATGACAGATCAAGTGGTCAAATATAATCAGTAATGATCAGTAAAGATATCAATATCCTAAATAACATAAACAATAGGGTATCTACAATTGATATTTCTTAAACTCTTCATTCTGAAAAAATAGGATGAGCTTTATTTTTCAAGTGTCTATAGAACAGATTGGTTTCTGAGCCTTAAGTAGTAAAAGAGATTTGAATGAAGATTGATTGTACAGTTTCACTAAAACTCTAGATCTGCTCAGTCCAATATGATGGCCACTGGACACAGGTGGCTATTTAAATATAAGTTAAATAAATTTAATTTAATTAAAATTCGAGTTCCCCACTCATACTAGCCACATGTAGCTATTGGAAAGCACAGATATAGAACATTCCCATTATTGCAAAAAGTTCTATTGAACAGTGTTGCTGTATAGGCTGAAACACAGCCTGTGTGGCTTGCACACTTGTCAGTATGTAACTAGTTTGATTATTACTAGAAAATAAGCTTCATGAGGTAAGAGATTTTTATTTAAATTGTGCATTGCTCTATCTCTAATATCTAGATAATAGTTTATGCACACCTGGTGGTTAATAAATGATTGCTTGATGGATTCAGAATTCTCAGTTCAGTTAGGTATAACATGAAATATGTTTTATTTTCAAAATTCCTTGACCTTGAGCATTCAATATGCCTAGAGCACACATCTCATGTTCTTTCCATTCTATTTCTATTTAAATTTTAGTCCAGTCTCATGATTTCTGTAAGCTCATTCACTCATTAAAACCTCATTCTCATTTAAGAAAATATGCCATCAAATTCAAATATTATTTTTATAATTACCATACATGGTTTCCAGGTAGGACACTGGCTCTTGCCCCCCCTCTCTTCCTCCCTCCTGCTCTTTGCTGGTTCTCCTGTCCTCACTTTCCCATCAGAGCAAATGCCAGGAAGACTCTCTCTAACCTGTTAATCAGGAGAGGGGGCAGAGCATGGAGGGAAAAGATTTTGACTATATGACTATCAATCCCCTTAAGGTAGGCAGGGCCTTCCCAAACTCTAGTCTGCTTCCCCTACCATCTATGGTCTTTGTTGTCAAGGTGATCTTATTATATAAGGGCACTCTGTTTTCCTAGGGCTTCCCCTAGGACCCCTCCAAACTGAAGGAGACTCTTCAGCCTCCTCCGGATCTCTGCCAGAGACACAGTCATTGTTACCACTCTGACTTTTCTTAATAGCTGCTTAATCTGATTCATAGGTCCAGTATCTTTATCTCTTTGAAAGTACTTTCTATACTTAACTTAAATTTTTGTTTGTTCTATTCCATTAATTATTCCTCTAGAATAAGTATCATATTGTAAATCTCCCTTTTTAATCCTGGGTAACTCAGATGCTTGCTCATTTTTTGTGATCTTGAATTCCTCTAATAGTGTCAGTTTCCTTGGATGTTCCTAATAAGATGATGGCCTTGGGTGTATAATTTGCATTGTTGCCTTATATGTGGTATTCAAGACTGTGGAAATGGATGCGTCATCTAGGGAGGAAATGCGCACAGTGAAACGCGAAGAGGATTACGAGGAGCTTAAAGGGATTTTAATATTTAAGGTTAGGGAAAAGCAGAGGAATCAGCACAGAATACTGAGAGCCAGCGGAGTAAAGGGAACAAAGCGAGGCTGTAGTGTTACAGAAGCCAAGGATGTTTTCAGTATGGACCACATGGGTATTATGTCAAATTCATGTCGACTCTGGTTCAAGTGAGATAAAAAGTGAAAAACCTGATTGCAAACAATTTCACTCAATCCTTTGAATCTCACAAAGTCTGCAGAGACATTCCTGCTACTGTCTTCCCAGAGAGCTTGCCCAAAGATGGACACGAACTGCAGGCAGCTGTGCTTTGCACCCTTCCCCACAGAGTAAGTTCCCTAACTCCACCTCCACCTCAGTCACCGCCCTACCTCAGGAGGGACTGACAGGCAGCCCACAAAAGGAGCAGACATCTGTCATGGCCTGCATACACAAAAGAAAATAGAAAATTTTGCCCAGAGGTTACCAAAGATTCGCTTGCCTTCTTGGCAGCCATCTTCTCATTGTCAGGCAGAGCGTGAGAACTGCATGAAACAAGCAGTCCAGGGGGCTCCAAATTGTGACTCTCTGGGATTTGGGGTGCCCTACATATTTGATTCAAATATTGTGTGTGTGTGGTGTACTATGTAAGGTTTAATAGATTGGGCACAAGCAAATCCATTAACTTGTGGAATGATTCTAGCTAGATTTTGAGCACACCTCAAGCTGACCGTATTCCAACCATCTTGAAACTGCATGGTGAGCTGTTCTATAAGTATAAATATACATATACATATACATATACATATACAAATACATATACATATACACATATATATATCACACTACATATCTTTGTGATTCAGGGGTTTGTTGGGGAAGAGAGAGGGCACCGGACAAAAGTGCAGATGTTCGCTCCTAGTAATTAAAATAGCTTTATTATTATTGAACTTCACGAGTCTTGTTAAATTTCAATATAGAAAAATCATTTCTAATAACAAAATACCAGTTTTGGTTTTCTTTCTTTTTCATTATGGTTCTTCCTTTACATTTTCTTTTGTTGTTGTTGGAGTTAACATTTTTACTGAAATGTAAAAATCACACAGAAAAGGCCATAAATTGTAAGCTTTATGAAATGTCACAAAGAACACATTCATGTACCCAT
>VMDR010022467.1:0-16193 GCA_007922815.1 Macrotus californicus | reverse complement strand
TTTCCTGAGAGAAGGGACCAGAGTTTGCTAACATATGTCTAGATTATATAGCCCAGATCATGACAAAGGGATAAATACTAAAAAGTTATATGTAGAATAAATTCATGGATAATGAATTTTAATTAAAATGACATAAACAGTAGTTATTCAAATATCTTTAATATCGATAAAATTAGTTTAATAACAAATTTGTATTGAATGACAGAGCATGGACCCTGGAATCTGACATATAGGAGATCTTGTCCTGGTTCTTTCAATTATTTAGCTGGGTAAACTTAGACAAACTAACCATATAAAGGGCAACAGTTTTCTGATCTATAAAATGACAGTTATAATGGTTTTTAATTTATAAATTGAAAAGTCTTATAGTGCTATAAATAGCACAGTCTACAATCATTACAGGTGTTTAAGAAAGAATGCCTGCCATTATCTTTATTTTGTAGGAATGTGAAAGGCATTGAGGACCCATTAACAAACATAGTTGGCATTTCTCTGTCCCCATCAAGGACAGAAAACTAAACAAACAATTTAATGCACTGTGTTTAGTGCTGTTATAGAAGATGTGCAGGTAATATGTGCTACTCAAATGTTCTTGGCATTAAGGTCAAGTGGATTTTCTTTATTTATATTTCATCAATTACTTAAACCTTGCCACATTATAATTTACTTCATATTGGGATTATGATTTTCTTATCAAGATTTTGTTTTCCTAAATATTTTTCTAAGTACATTTTCTTTAAATGTAATTTTATCTTATTATTATATATTCCCAAACTTTCAGTTATAAAGATTTTAAACCTTTCAGTTATACTAGTTATATAATTAAGACTCTTTTTATCTTGTTAGTCTCCCTTTTTGAAGACCTCTGTCCTCTTCCATCTCTATCTTATTGACTGTCCAGGTCTGACCTATCATCCTGAGAACTTTCTTTCTCATCACTTCTTAGTTGCTTGTCATTGTGTGCCAAGATTTTCTTCTTCCGTCATTTACTCCCATATTTTACTGGAGTCTGCATCAAGAAACTTTATTAGTAAACTTCCTAATTTTTGTAAATTGGAAAATATATTTATATTTGATTAATAATACAAGTAGACAGAGAATACTAGGTTTAATGTAACTTTATTGAAAAATTGAAAGTAAGCCTCACTTTTTTCTATTTTCTAAAACAAACTACTCAGATTAGTCTATACTGAGATATTCAATCTTTCTGCTTTCAGACCTACTTCTATTCTAAGACCTATCTCCCTAACAACTACTGATTTTAAGATTATATGCTCTTAGGAAGTTGAACACACTTCCTCTCATTCTCAGTATAGAAAATTCTGGGCTTCAGCTTTCTCTACCTCTTTTAACCCATCACCATGATTCCATCCATGATATCCTTAAATTTGTTGAAATATCTCATTCACTAGTGATGCATCCTTTCATTATCTTTACTCACATGAAGTTTTGTTTGTTTGTTGAACTTCTATACTTCTATTTCAGTGGTATTTCAGGAGAGAGTGAAGGTAATATTTGTATTCAGAGCCCCCCTGAAGTACAACTTGAAATTACTCTACTGCTTGCCATCATCTAGATGCACTAGCTGATATATTAACCAGTAATATATTTAACCAGTGCCTACATTTTGGACATATTTTACTTTCCCCCCAATATTATAACAATTTGACTTATTTATCTGAAATGAAGAAGTTAGAGATTGGCTTAAGGGGACAGTACATAAAAGAATGAGGAGCTAAATACCTATTCCTAACAAAAGAAACCTTTGGAAGCAATCAGCAGATGGAAAATAAAAGGGGGCAGAGAAGTATAAGGGGACTAAAGGGCAATGGATAAAATACAATAAAAAAGAAAAAAACATTAAAAAAGGAAAAGAAAGGTAGGAAATACCTGGGCATTGGAGTTCTTCACAACATTCGTGAAATGGGGACATATCTTTTCCTAGACCCCTGAGAGTGAAGAGAAAAATGACATTTTTATAGTTCAGGAAGTCAAAACCCATGACTCCAGATAACAGAACAAAATACTTATGATAAAATACCAGGTCAGATATAACAGATCAATATAAATTCATCAGTTGTAACAAACATACCACTTGGTGAGGGGGTTGTTAGTGGGGGGACCTGCGTGGGACAGAGGGTGTATGGGAAATTTCTATGACTTCCTCTCAATTTAGCTGTGAACCTAAAACTGCTTTAAAAAAATCTTTTTTTAAAAAAGAGTACACAGAATCTACTTTAAAAGACACTAAACTTTCACAAAATTTTAACAATCATTTCCACTTACTTGGCTGCATGACCAAAATGGTGAAAGTCAGCATCCAAAAACACTGAGAAAACCCAGTAAGCTTCCTGCAGAATTGAGTCTGCATAGAACTACTCCATCCAATCTCAACCCCTTAATCTCATCATAGCCAAAAATCCAAATAAGAGTAAACACATCATTAACCCATTCCACATGGTAGGTAGGTAGTTTTTCTTATTTTAGTCACAGAAATGCTAATGTACTACCTTAAGTAAAAGGGGTTTTTTTAATTAAAAAGAAGAAAGAAAGAAAGTACAGAATCCCATACAAAGAACCCTCGCAGGCTGCGGGTTAGAAAGCTATGTGGGAAGGATAGAGCTAAAAGTATTGAGTGGATTTAGAAATTTGCATAAGATAGCTTCTTGTCTCTAAAATTTATCATCAATTCTTATTCCATCCCTAATTTTTTTAATTTTTAAAAAAAGTTTTTACTGTACAGGGTGGCATGAAGGGTTTAATGAGAGCTTATTTTTCCTGGGATCTGAACATCACTTTATTTGCTTCATTGCATATGCACATGTCTTTATCCAAGTAAGTGAAAAAATTTACCAGGTAATACCAAACTGACAACTTAAATCATTTAAGTTTTTTTATGCAAAGGGTTAAATACTTTTAATCCTGGACTGGTGACATAGTTTTCAGTATAACTCTGGAAGCTACCAGAAAAGTATGGTGTGTAGAGGGAGTGACCCAAGTTGAAATTCCCTTTAGTATGGCTGGACCTGAAGAATTTCCTCAATACCATCATTGCATGGAGGTTAAACACCTAGGTTCTTGGTACTGATGTGTACTATAATGTGGACAAAATCTCAAAAACGTGATGCTGAATGAAAGAAGACAAACACAAAATGTCACCTACTATATGATTCCATTTATATGGAATATCCAGAATAGATATATCCATAAAGACAAAAAGTAGCTTAGTAGTTGCCAGGGGATGGAGGGAGCAGGAGTTGAGTGAAACTGTCTAATGGATAGAGGGTTTTACTTTGAATGATGGAAATGTTTGGGAACTAGATAGAGGTGATTGTTGTACAGCATTGTGAATGTGCTAAAGGGCACTGAATTGTTCACTTTAAAATGGTTAATTTTAAGTAATATGAATTTCATCTAAAGACATTATTTTGTTTTAATTCCAAGTTCTTCAATCCAACAGATCTTGATTTGGAAGACAACTCTGTCCCTTCCTAGTTGTGTGACAATAGGCTAGTTATTTTAATTTCCCAACGTAAACCCTAACTCTAACCATTTTACCTTAAATCCCCTTTACCTTCAATGCCCATATAGGATTGTTGTGAGGATTTTATGTGATAATATATGTACTACCTTTGGCACAGTGGTTGATGCATCATAAATTCTTAGAAAATGGTAGCTATTTCTGCTTACTACTATTATCAGCAGCAGCAGCAGCAGCAGCAGCAACAATAATACTATTGTCGTAGGTTGTGTTCCAACCCAGGTTCTTGATTTATCCAAGTGATTACTTTCTAGTTGGAAGTCTTATTTCAGGTTACTAATTTAGGAAAAAGTGACATGACATTAATTTTAGCCATGTATTCCCTCAGTGGAGTTTTTTTTGAAAGATAAGCTTTAGATTAAAATTGTTGTTAATTAGTATCAAAATAGAAGCAGGTCTGTAAGAGCAATGAGTAAGGACCACATCCCTATAACATCATATTATCAGCTTTCTTAGGAGAGCAGCACACTGTGCCTCCCAATGTGTGCTCCTTTACTGAAAAGGAACCAACACATGAAAAAAGTCATGCACTGGGGCAGTTAAAAGGAAATGTGAGAAAAACAGGGATTTCACTGGGCTTCAGATGAGGAAAACTTTAGCTATCAGTTGAAAGTTCCCATTTATCTGTAGTAGATGGCATGTGTTACACAGAGGAGTGACTCGGTGGTCTCTGTTGCTCTCGCTGCATCAAAGATGGTTTCTACAACAGTACGTTTTATTAATGGAATTCTCCAAAGAGATGGAAGCACATTCGCTGCTTTTCTTACTAACAGCTTGTTACCCACATATGTTTTGGTTTTATTTGTTCTTCCTATGAGTTGCAAATCAAGAGGAGGCTGAAAAAATTTTTATGAGATAGAAATGCAGTTTTGTAGTCTTCTTCTTGAAACTATGTGATTTGTTTCCCTGAAGGCTAATCAGATGAGAAATAAAGGACATCAATACCACTTGTTGAATGAGGCAATAAAGGTAGACTCTGTTCCCCAATATCAGTTAAACTTTTCTATGGTGGGGAGTAAAAGACACTGCTAAGGCTGTGGAAACTGCATGGCTGTCAGTTGGAGACATTGCAAATGATCATGGATTTGCATCCTGGTATTATTAATTATTAGCCATGTGACCTTGAATAAAACTTTAGCTTCCTGGGCTTTAGTGGCCTTATATAAAGAATGGGGATATCTATCTCCAACAGTTGTTGAAAGTATTGCTTTAATTATCCTGTTTACAGTGGTTCGGTGCTCAGCAATAGCTGGAGATACATGTCTTTTTCCCTTGCACTGAAAGCTTCAAGAGAGATGCGGTGGCAGCTTTTGCCATCAGAGTAGCCAGTGAGTTTTGTGCATTATTGTGGGCTAGGGAGTGTTTGCTTAGTGCTTTCTGTCCATTGTCATTTAAATTCTTACATCAAGTTTATGTGGTAAACATCATACCCAGTTTACACCTGTAGAACACGAGGCTCAGAGAAATTAACTGATTTGTTCAAGATGGCTCTGCTAGCAATTACAAAAGCTAACATCCAAACTCAGGTCTCCCTGACAATGCAGTTTGCATATATAACTTCTACCATCAAAATGCTTCATCCAGGATTTAGATGCTGTTTAGTTGAGCTACTGTTTTGTTGAATTAAATCTTAGAACTATACAGTAGACACTGAATAGTAAAATTTTGGGTTATCTTCACCTGGGGTCTGATTTTCAGCTTCAAAAAGGCATTATATATCCTGGTCATTACTCTCTTGGACCCAGACAGTCCACTCAGTTCAGTGCCCTACCCCCATGAGTTCCTGTGACAGGACTGACAGTTTCTGAACAGGCTCAGCACATACCAGGCATGTGCGTGCAGCCTCTGCATAGTGGTACACAGGTCAGATGACCTCTGTGCAGTTGCATGAAACGGAGTCAAGAAAAGGCACATGTGAAAATACGTTTCTTTCCAAAATGATGGTGCATCTGCAAGGATGTGACTGGCAGTGGTATTCTTGGCATTCATTGGAAACACCCCAGGCTGCTTGGGTAATTAATTTCCTAAAGTTAGTCATTAACAGGATTCCTGCTTTCTTCCTCTTTTGACAGGCCCAGCTGTGCAATACAGTAAGTTCAAAATGTCAGAGGCCAGGCCACCTCCCCTGCTTGGGCAGCACACAATGTACGTCCTGAAGGAGATCCTCAGATATGATGACAGGACCATCCACGAGCTGCTAAGGACTGGAGTAGTGAGCCAACATGAAACCAAATGAAAAAGGAAAATACTCTTCCTCAAAACCACAATCTGAATGCATATTACTAGCAAAGGCAATATTCTTTCTGAACCTTTGTCCCCAGTTCTGGTGCCTGGCACTAGAAAGTAGAATTAGATAAATTCCAGATTTCCTGCCTAGTGTTTGGCTCTGGTATCTGCTTTTAAAATGTACCCCACCTTATGCCCTAGCTGGTGTGGCTCAGTGAATTGAGTACCATCCTGTCAACTGAAAGGTCACCACTTCAGTTCTGCCAGGGCATATGCCTGGTTTGCTGGCCAGATCCCTAGTTGGGGGTGCATGAGAGGCAACCAATTGATGTTTTTCTTACACATCTATGTTTTTCTCTTTGCCTTCCCCTCTCTCTAGAAATAAATACATAAATTTTAAAAAATATTTAAATCTACCCCATCTTTCATTTATTACCAATTTTTCCTCCAGGTAATAGATTAATTGTGGATTTGTGGGATATTTTGGTAAAGATTAGTTTTTTAGAAAAATACATTCCTCATTCTAATTATATCAATAACCTAAATGTTTTGCCTTTCCAGCTCATGCTGGTTTGAAAAAAAAACAGACCTCCTGACATTCTTTACTTGCCATAAAGGTCTCATTTAAACCTGTGTGAGGAAGTCAAAACAATAAGCAGAATGAGAGTCTCAGTGATTGATTTTAAACACAATAACTTAACTTTGAGCTCATGAGCCCTTTGTTAACCTGTAATTTAGACCATGGACTTTGCTGATGTCCATTATAGAACTGAGCTCTATTCTTTGCCATTGGAGTAAATGTTTGCTTTATGTTGTATTTCTCTGATTATTTCATGATACAATAGCATAAAATCAATTTCTATCAATGTATTTCTTTTTTAAAGATTATATTTACTTATTTTTAGAGAGAGGGGAAAGGAGGGGAAGAGGGAGAGAAACATCAATGCATTGTTGCCTGTCACACGCCCCCTCCTGGGGACCTGGCCCATAACCCAGGCATGTGCCGTAACTGGGAATTGAACCAGCAACCCTTTGGTTTGCTGGCTCACACTCAGTCCACTGAGCCCCACCAGCCAGCGCTCCATCAATGCATTTTGAGGTATAGGTATCTACTTGCATTAGGGGTTGAAGAGTAGTTCTTTAATTGATACCTTATTTTGAGCCAAGTATGAATGCAACAAGTTTTTAAATGAATGTCAGATAATTATTTAGGTATTAAATAATGTATAAATAATGACAAATAGAAGAATGGAATGAAAACATTTATGGTAATCCAAAGAAGAATGTGTCACTGTAGAAGAATGCATCATGCCTTATTAAATATTTGTATTTAATCATTTAAGTATTTGTCGGTGAATTTAAAGTATGGAAAACATCTTCTGTCCTGAAGGTAGTAACTGAATTGTATATGTGTTCTAGAATAAACTGTCACTCCAATAACCCACAGCGTGCCAATAACCCACACCCAGGTATAGTTCAAGGAATCAGATGACTCGTGATCAGTATCCTGATATAATCTCAATTCAGGGCCAATAGGCATACATATTTGAAAGTCATGACATTATATACCAAGTGGTAACAGAAAGTTAAATTACACGTGTTCATCTTTCCAACTGTAATTTAAAACTAGTTTTCTTTTTTATTTTTGTTCTTTTTTTAAAGAATGATTTTAGTCATTTATCCATGCTATAAGCCCAATATGCATCTAGAATCAGGGATTCTAATTAAAAAAATTCTTCTCACACAGCCTCATAGGACTTTTTAGAAAGAATGCCTACTAATTTTTGAAAGAGTTATTGTCCTCCCTGCTTTTGTTCTCTGTGCACACCTTATTCTGAAGAACTCCTGCTGTTATTCCACTAGTTAGAATTTCATCATACAAGGGTAATTGATGCCTTTTCTAGTACTTTTCCCCCAATGACTTTTTCATTGATATATACAGGGTTCGGCACAGATAACACCCTTTTTTATTGCAAAATCTTGTATTACAATATCATAAGCATGTAATTTGGTAACATAACAGTATCATACTTAAGCACATCATATGACATTTTGGATGAAATGTTCAAATTAAAACTAAAAATTATTACACCCATATTATTACCCCACCAACCACACTCAAGCAGACATTACTTCTGCCGGACCCTGTATATTCACTCACTTCAAGCCAGACATCTAAATGACATTTTTCTATGAATATACAGTTAGTAATGGAAATGGTAAAGGCTGGAAGACAGACAATTAAAAAAATCATATCTTAAATGACGGATCCACCATTACTTCTACTGATCCAAGTAGGAATCTTAAAATGCAAATTACTTGGTTACTGAGCAATGACCCTAAATATCTGGGCAGTCATATGTGGCAGGATACTGATCATTTGGAGAGGGTCACAAAATAGCTCTAAAACCTTGAAATCAATAAAAACTGCAGACTTCATACGTACATAGCAAAGTAACCAGTGGAGACTGTCTCCAGTGCAGTCGTGTATATGGCTAACCAGATTACAACCTACACAATTAAAAATGATCCAGGAGAACTTTGAACCTAGTCATCATCCAACAGAAAACATTTACTTTACCTATTTAGTAAGGGAAATGATTCAGAATAATTAGCCCTGAAAAAAAATTGTGCTAGCTAAATTTTTTAGCAAATGTCCTAGATCAAATTCTTTGTAGTGTTTTAATTATCAGGGCCTATTACCTTACATATTCCCTAAGCCAAATACAATAGTAAGTACCATATGTTCAGTTCAGTTTGTTTCAGCTCTGCCTCCTGGCAGATCTGTGTCTGAGGCTTGCCTAGAAAATTTTTTGAAACTTAGTGGGTTAATCAATATGGAAATGATGGTGTGTCCACAAGCATCTAGAACCTTGATTTTTTTCTGAAAATTTTGCTGCCATAATTTTCTAATTAAGCATATTTTCCATCATGCAGTTTGATATGCTATTTTCCGAGGAGAAATGAACATTAACCAACTTTGTATGACTACCCCAGTTATATGATGTCCTTTTGTCTTTGATCCACTTACTAAGAGTTAGAAGTACAATCATGATTAAAAAAATAAAAAAACAAAGGAGGTCTCATTTAGGTTATTTCATAGTAGATCATTCAGCTGCTAAACCTAGATAGCCCTGTAATGGGGATTTGTACATTAAGACTTCATGACCCTGCTTTTAGCCTTCTTCAGGGAAATTCACGCTCACTCCCATCTTACCTGAATTTGACATTTCACCACTGACCACTTTGTCTCATGATGTTGGCATGTTGTCTACATTAAGAGCTTTATAAATGTGAGTTTTGCTTGTCACTTTCCCACATGGCTCAATGCTGATTTCATCCATAGGACTCATTCTCCAGATAATGTGCCTATAGGTACTGAGAAAGAATGCCAGCTCAGGGCTAAATAGACTGTCAGATGTGTTTTTTTTATTTATTTTTTATTTTTTTAAATTACTTTATTGTTGTTCATTTACAGTTGTCTGCATTTGCCCCCCACCTCTCCCCCCACCACCCCAACCAATCCCACGTCCCTCCCTTGCTCCCACCCTCCCCCTTGGTTTTGTCTCTCCTCTGACTACTCACCGTTGATTCTAAATTGTCAAATGAGACAAGTGGGAAGAAAGGCACATTCCTTACCCTTTATACCCTCAACCTGGGCTATTCATTTTCATATTCCTCCTCTAAGATTATATTGTTCTTTTTGCATTTGCTTCTATTCATAGGAAGCCATTTGTTGTAGTGAGCCCTTATCATTGATGAGATGCCTAAGAAAATGGGCCTGAAAAAAATGGTTGTTATGAAGAGTTTAGAGTTTCCAGCCAAGATGGAGGCATAGGTAGACATACTGTGCCTCCTTGCACAACCAAAAGAAGGACAACAACAAATTTTAAAACAAAAAACAACCAGAACTGACAGAAAATTGAACTGTATGGAAGTCCAACAACCAAGGAATTAGAGAAGAAACTTTCATCCAGACTGGTAGGAGGGGCGAGACCTGCCAGGCGGAGAGGACTTGCGAGGCAGGGCGGCGGCTGGCGGACCAGGGGAAAGGTGAGGCTGGCCAGGAGAGGTGGCGACTGCGGATCAGGCGTCCCACACCCTTGTGCAGATAGACTGGGAGGAACAACTGGGAAGCGAGACAGACCCCGCAACCCAGAGTTCCAGAGTTTGGGGAAATAAAGCCCCAAAGCCTCTGACTGAAAACTCCTGTGGGATTGAGGCGGTGGCAGTGGGAGAAACTCCCAGCCTCACAGGAGAGCTCATTGGAGAGACCCACATGGTCCTAGAGCATACACAGGCCCATCCACCTGGGAATTGGAGCCAGAATCAGCACCAGAGGGCCCAATTGGACTGTGAGTAGTGCGGAAAGTAACTGAAAACCAGCAGAGAGCGGAGCAACTGCCACTGTTCCCTCTCGGTCCCCTCCCCGACAAACAGCGTCACTACACAGCGGCGTGGCTGCCCTGCCCTGGTGAACACCTAAGGCTCCACCCCTTACTATGTAACAGGCGTGCCAAGACAACCAAAATGGCCCAAATGAAAGAACAGATCAAAGCTCCAGAAAAAAATACAACTAAGTGATGAAGAGATAGCCAACCTATCAGATGCACAGTTCAAAACACTGGTAATCAGGATGCTCACAGAATTGGTTAAATATGGTCGGACATGAGATGAACAAATGAAGGCTATGCTAAGTGAACTAAAGGAATATATACAGGGAACTAACAGTGATGGGAAGGAAACTGGAACTCAAATCAATGTTGTGGACCAGAAGGAAAGAAGAAACATTCAACCAGAACACAATGAAGAAACAAGAATTCAAAAAAATGAGGAGAGGCTTAGGAACCTCCAGGACATCTTTAAAAGTTCCAGCATCTGAATCATAAGGGTGCCAGAAGAAGAGAAAGAGAAAGAAATTGAAAACTTATTTGAACAAATAATGAAGAACTACCCCAATCTGGCAGAGGAAATAGACTTCCAGGGAGTCCAAGAAGCTTAGAGAGTCCCAAAGAAGTTGGACCCAAGGAGGAACACACCAAGGCACATCATAATTACACTACCCAAGATGAAAGATAAAGAGAGAATCTTAAAAGCGGCAAGAGAAAAGGAGATAGTAACCTACAAAAGAGTGCCCATAAGATTGTCAGCTGATTTCTCAAAAGAAAACTTTCAGGTAAGAAGGGGCTGGCAAGAACTACTCCAAGTCCTGAAAGGCAAGGACCTACATCCCAGATGACTCTATCCAGCAAAGCTATCACTTAGAATGGAAGGGCAGATAAAGTGCTTCCCAGACAAGGTCAAGTTCAAGGAGTTCATCATCACCAAGCCATTATTATATAAAATGTTAAAGGGGCTTATCTAAAAAAAAGATCAAAAATAGGAACTGTAAAATGACAACAAACTCACAGTTATTAACCACTGAACCTAAAACAAAAACAAAAACAAACTAAGCAAACAACTAGAACAGGAACAGAATCACAGAAATGGAGATCACATGGAAGGTTATCATCAGGGGAGCGGGTGGAGGGAGAGGAGGAAAAGGTACAGGGAATAAGAAGCTAAATGGTAGGTAGAAGATAGACAGGGGGAGGGTAAGAATAGTATAGGAAATGTAGAAGCCAAAGAACTTATATATATGACCCATGGGCATGAACTAAGGAGGGGGAATGTGGGAGAGAAGGGTGTGCAGGTCATAGGGGAGGGGTGGGAAGATGGGACAACTGTAATAGCATAATCAATAAAATATATTTAAAAAAATGGTTGTTAACTTTGTAGTATCAGTGATACATAGGAGATAATATCAAGTCTCTTGCTTCTTGATTTTGTTGTACTAGTACTAGTACAGTATTGTTTAAAAAAGAGGATGAAAAGATTCAGAGAAGAGTACATATTTCCATTCCAAACAGCAATTGTGAAAACAAAAAAACACTTCACAGAGTCTACTATGCATATTGAGGATAGAAGTTTTCTCAGATATCACGATAAAGTTGTTTATTATAGCAATACCAAGGTTAAATGTTTTAAAAATTACTACTCTTGTGTGATGCTTAGTTTTTTTAATGTAGATATGTCAAGCTATCTTCTGAGTCCAAATGGCCCTGAACTTTTAAACAAGCCTGGCTGTATGCTGGACAGGTTTTTGTGATGTAATTATAAAATAAGCAACTTCAATAGACATGTTTTTCCAACACCTATTCAAAAACATGTCTTCTGCTGTCCCTCTAGGAGCTTAAAGTACTATAGACAAATGAATGCAAATTCTTTGCACTCACATTTAATACCATATACTAGGGAAAAAAGTACAAAAATGAGAGTTTTAAAGATATGAGAGAGTAGCTAAGTTTGTTTGAGAAGCAGGAAAGAAAAAGAGAGCATGACCAGGTCAGGCAGACCCAAGTATGCATTTGCTTAGGAGACTCTGGTGCTCAGAGTCTGATGAGCCCAGCCTCCTGATGTTCAGGTGCCAAGAGGGGAAAGCAGACACTGGACACAGCTCAAACACCACCGAGAAAACAGAGTTTACCCACCTCCAAATTATTCCTGAGAAATAGCTCTTTTTTTCCCATTTCTTAAGGCTTTAGGATTAAAGGCACTGCCCCAATGCTGCCCTTTTACAACAGTCTTAAAAAGAAGCTGTGATAGGCAGAATAATGGCCCATCAAAGATGGCCACACCTTAATTTTCAGAACTTGTGAATATGTTACCTTTTGCAAGAAGGAATTGAGGTTTCTAATTAGGTTACCTTAAAATAGAAAAATTATCCTGGATTATGCAGATGGACCCAACATAAACACAAGGATTCTTTAAGTGTACAAGAATAAATGTCAGTTATGTGATATGAGAAAGACTTTACTGATGAACCATTGCCAACTTTGAAAAAGGAAGTGAACCAAAAATGTAGGCATCTAGAAGATGGAAAGCAAGAAGAATGGACTCTCCCACACAGCCTCCAGAAGGAGTGCAGACCTGCTTGATTTTAGGCTGTTAAAACTTTTTTGGACTTATTTTGAATTTTTGATTTCCAGAAGTTTAAGATAATAAATTTGTATTGTTTGAAGTCACTAAATTAGTGGTATTTGTTACAGTACCAATAGAAAACTAATACAGAGGCTGCTCTGACTTTGTAAGTCTACCATTACAGGAACAATTACTGCTTTTCAAAGTGACCAGGTGATGCTTTCTCTTTTTTTTCCTCTATTTTTGTACCTACTTACTTCCCTACCATTTTTTCCCATTCTCTGAAACCCCTTCTTACTTTCTCACTAATAATAATTTTTCTTCCTCTCCTTTTATCCTTCTTCCCCTCTTCCTCCTCTTATATCTCATCTTTCTCTCCCTTTTCACTACATAAACACAGAGTTATATTCATGCTACACAAACATGGATGCCAAAACCTACAACTGACCTTCAGAAAAATAGGGCTTGCACAGTAATTTGGAGGATAACTCTCGGACATTATGGCCATGACTTCACCTCTACAAAAAATCTTGAATTTATCTCTGGGTGGGGTGGTTCTTTCTCTAACTGCCACCCTTGGTCTGGGTGGGGTGGTTCTTAAATAACTGCCCAATCTCCCTTGAAACTCAAGGGAAAACATGAAGGAATGCTTCTAATGCCACACTGTGCTGAGGCAGAGCCTTGAGGCTTACTACCTCTCTGTCATATATCCCCAGTTCTAAGAAAAAAACTATAATACAGAACAGAATCTAGACTCTGAGACAGCCAGGACCTTGCTGCTTAGGCTATTGGGCTTTCATCTGAGAAAGGGAGGTGGAAATGTGGAGGCATGATTGGTCAATGGTTTTGCTCCAGCATTAGGCCTTGGCCTCTGTTTCTTGTTTTTTTTTTTTTTAGAGAAGGCAGGCTTACTTGGCTTTCAGGTGGTGATTACTAGTTTGTTCCTAGCCATTTTATTCAAATAGCCTCTAGAAAGATGCTGCCTTCTTCTCTGCTTTGTTTTTGCCATCTGTTAAAAAGAGTGACTGAATCCTCATAGCTCTCTGATTTTTTCTTTCAACAGGATAAAAAACACTTTAACACATCACTGCTCCCCTTTTCATTTTCTTGCAAATTAACCACATGACAGTCTGTTCAATTCAGCTTGGTTTCTTTGGCTCCTGACCACATGTACTGGAGGAAAAATGCTTTCCTTCCCCTTGTCCCATCACCTGCACCTTTTCTCTTGCCCAAAATTTTGCACAAGTGCTCATCATGAAGCAAGACACTCAGTTTCAGAACACACAACTGAGATTGAAATTAATGTAAAACAGCCCCTTTACCTCTTTGTGAACCCTAAAGAAAAATTCAGACTTCCCTAGCATCTCTTGGTATGAGACGTGGCAACATGTGTAACACACATTTGCCTTGACAGTCTTGAATTTATGATTTTAGATTTTACAGAGAACTTTCTGGCTGTTCTTGACAGAAGCTTTGAAATGTATCACAAATAGATATTATTGTGTTCTTTCTTTGGAGAGGGTCAAGAAAATTGTAGCATCTATGAGTATATTGGGGGGAGGGACTTAAAATCACTCTTTCTGGGATTAGAAAAATGAACTATATTTCCCTATGTAGAATTGCCCTTCCATAAAGTCAAACATGCTTGCAGTGGTATTCATAGAGATGAGAGGGAAGGACAGAAACGCAATGATCTAAAAGTCACCTCAGGAAATGATACCCAGTGACTTAGGACCCTGAGAATCTCTTCAACCTGATTTGCTGAACCATGTAATGGGAAAGGTCTGAGGCAATAGCAAACTAAATTTTCCTATTAAAAAAACAAAAAGATGGAAATATTCAATCACTAGGGCTTCCACCTCTGTGTTCATGTTTTCCATCTTGTGAATCCCAAGCATTTTTGTCTGGTTCTCTACCTTTGCTTTCTGGGAAAATCTAAGTGAAAGAATGTGGACCCAGTACTCAGCCAGAGGTAGTGCTCAGGACTTGCTAGGTGAATCAGTGAGCTGAACTCACTGACAGAACCATGGAGAGATGATAGTGATTAAAACTCAATGTTTTATGCACCTATTATCACATAACTTGGGTGACATAAGGTGAAATGAGTAGCTTGGTGGGTCTCTGTGTGGGTGTATTTCTGAGGGACATTTTATTAACTTAGCAGAAAGAGCCTGAGATCTAGAATAAGCTCAACTGGGGGAGAAAGAGGACTTTACCAGTAGTCAGAGTTATAACCTTTAATTTCCTGTGCAAAATGGAAGTAGATTTCCCCTACTCATCCCTAAGGTATAAGAAGTCTTATTGTGTTCTTCTCTGTGTTGGGATACATAATATATATAGTTTAGCAATGCTGGGTGATTTTTTCATGTGTTTTATGACTATTATGATGCTAAATAATAATATTATAAGTAACATCTATTGAGTTCTTATATGGAAACTACTTTTGTCAGCATATTTACATGTACTAATTCACTTAATAAATGTGCCTTGAAAGGCTTGATGGATGTGCTGCTTGAAGAAGATACTACATCAGCATGGAGAACTTATGTGTTCTAACATGTTCAGTGCAACTGATACCCTGCCATTATTACCACGAACACTACTTTCAGATTGTGTTCCTAAACTCATGGCCTATAGGACTTTTGAAATCTTCAAGGGGTAATGAACAAGATACATCAGGGGCAGAAGGAAAAACCCTAATTCTGTCCTTTCAACCTTTGCACATGCCCTAGAAATAATAACGTTCCCAGACAACTCACCTGGAAAGTCTCAACCTACCATCTCAGCAAGATATTACATTTTTCTCATTTGTTATAAGTCCTAAGCATGCAAATATATAATACTTCCACAAAAGAGGACCTTAACCCCAAACAATTTTTCTGTGTGTAAATTCAGATATAAACTGTCATTACTGTTTTTTTAAGGTTAAATGGAGTCATAAAGTAGATGAATAAGTACTTCAAAAACAACTCTTCCAAAGACCACTGTTGAGAAAAATGAGAGAACCTAGATCACTTGGATTTAACCACTTAGGGGAATATCTTAGTGCACAAAGAACACCCAGTACAGTGTTGAGACCTAATGGACTCTGAGAGAAACATTTCAGTGTAAATGAACTATGGCTTGTCAGAGATACTAAAAATTGTTGGAAAATAAGTGACACTATGTCCACTTAATTTTCAGCTTCCCCTCAGACAAATTAAAAAGTATGAGTGATGTCCAGGATAATTTATTTATTCAAGCAGGAGTTAAAATTATATTAGTAGGAAAATGTTCAATTGTATAGAAACCTATTTTATAAGCAAATCCAGTAAAAAATGTGATCTTCCCAAATGAGAAGATACAGGAGTGAACCATACAGATAACTTCTTTTGGTTCATTTGGAACATTTTCAAAGTATTGGTGTAGAGAGGAAAGGGAAGTATACCTTGGTGTTTGTCTGTTAACCCATGCATGAAGCTTTTTC
>VMDR010022466.1:0-16195 GCA_007922815.1 Macrotus californicus | reverse complement strand
TCTGGAGCTTGCTCCACAGGGTAGATAAAGTAGAAGCCATATCTGGATGTGTTCACAGGATTCAAGTCCCCTCTGCTGAACTAACTTAAAATGAAATAGTAATAGTGTAATCCAGAGATGTTAACCTCCCAAGGAATATTGGCATTTTGTTTCCATATGCCCAGCACTCCCACCTGGAAGTTAACCTCCAAATCAAGTTTTCAGACACTGGACAGAACACCTAGAGTTCAGAACAGTAGGGCTGAAGAACATTTGGTGTCTCTCTCTAAATTTACCATGTTGTTAATTGCCCAATTCCACTACATATAAGACTTTTCAGAGTCTTCAGGGAGCTATTTTTAAATTTTTATTCTGACATTTTAGTTACTCTCAGTGGGAAGGACGGGCTACAGTCAGCCTAAATCGCCAGAGAAAAACTAGAACACAACAACTCGTTTCACAAATGAGTAAACGATGGCCCAGAGAGGTGGACAGTAATGATAGCGGTTCCCTACATTTGTCATGCCCCTTTATGGTTTGCAAAGCACTCCCTCACATTATTCATTTCATCCTCACAATAATCCATTGTGAAGATATAGCCTTATAATGCTCTGGATTCCAGCAAGTTGCAATTTATGTTATAAAATTATGAGTGTGTTTAACATTTTATTTTTATTTCTCTCTGCTGTTTTCCTTGGTTTATACAAGTAATATAACCCAATAGATAATGTAGGAAGATATGATTTATAGTGTTAAAACTTAAATTTGCAATTAAATAAAAAAAATTTCAGAGAGGCTCAAACTGAGACCAAAGAAGACTAGAAACATCCTATACTTTCCTCAATATATCCAAGGATGATGAAAGGAATGAAACCAAAATTCATGTTGAGTTGTGCTGAAGCAAGAGAAAAGGAATTTGGATCAAATGCAGTAGAGCTAATAACCCCTACCCATATACTTTGCACATCAACATGGGGGAAGCCAGGATACCCAAAAGGAATGGGCTCTTTACCATTTGTAAAAAGAGGTTTTCTTTGTTTCTTAGTTTTATTCATGATACTTTGTATTTTCATCCCACTTTTGTTTTTCCAGAAAAATGTCACATACCAAATCTCATTTCAACCACATAGCAACGTGAGATGGACAAAACAGGCACTTGCTTTAGTGTTTACAAGTTGTTTTCTTGTTTGTTTTTGTTTTTGCTGCCTCTACAGATGAAAAATGGAAGCCCAGTGAGTTTGAGCATTTTTCTCCAGGTTATGCAACTAGAAATGAGCAGGAACTAGGACTCTAACAAAACATGAGTCAGAAGAAGTCCTGGAAATACAAGAGAGGAGATTAAACATGGCAGATTGATACATACATATGACTGTGTCCTAAATTCTATCACGTAGCTGCAAAGGAATTTAAAAGATTTTAGTCCTCAAGAACAAATGACCAGAAAATATGTCAGCAGAGATTTCAACAAATGTTTGAAAAACAGTAAAAGAATGAAAGTGTGGGTTTGATTCAGCAAGGCGGAGGAAAGCACAGCTAGGCTGCCACAGAGGGACATGCTAAAAAGGAATGAGGTCACAGAACCACAGTAAGTCCGCGATGTGGGAGCAAGTTATCAGACGAGGCAGAAGGGTATGTCAAGGCAGAAAACAATACAAATCTGTACACAACCTGATCTGAGCCCCATATTATTCTCTCACCAAACACAACCAGTCAGCTATGTTCTGCTCTATACTATTACATGTGCTCCCCACAGAGTCCAGAGGATTATCTTCTGGGGATATTAAACCCAGGTGTTAGCGGTCACCACATTACATGCTGGGGGTACAGGAAAGACAAGAGGAAAAATGAAATTGAATGACAGTCTGCATTGTGAAAGGTGGGACTACTAGTTTGGTTTCCCACCCCCCTCAGATTTATTTCCAAGGCTTCAGGAGCTGTTTATTCCTCAGGCAAGAAATATAAAGATCCTTCTCTGGAGAAACTGAAGAGCCACAAACAAAAAATAAAACAAAACAAAATAAACAACAACAAACAAAAGCAAATAAAAACAAAAATATGCTCAGATATTGGTGGAGGGAAACCAAATGTTAGGTCTCCGGTGTCAAAGCTGACTTCCCATCTGACCACTCTACATGCGGATGCTCACAAGTCTACAACCTCACCCCCCACCACATCCACCCCAATGCACACAGAATGTACAATCTTTTTTTAAGTATCTCACTCTACATGGACAGCTTAGGATGATCAGATATTTGAGGAAGCCCTCCAACATGAGAGGGACAAAAGCAGATGAAGAATATAGGAAACAATGACAATACACATAGAAATTATGAATTTTATCCTCAGAAAAATAAACAAAGATATTTCTTGAAAAAAGGTCAGGCTTCTACAGAAGGATTAAAAAGTGTGTGACTTCTGGCCAAGATGGAGGCTTAGGTAGATACACTTCACTTCCTCACATAACCAAAATAAGGACAACAAGTTTAAAAACAAAAAACCAGAACTGCCAGAAAATCAAACTGTGTGGAAGTCTGACAACCAAGGAGTTAGAAAAGAAATATTCATCCAGATGTAAAAGGGGCAGAAACTGACAGTCTGGGTGGAAAGGATACGTGGCAAGACAGTGGCTGGCAGACCAGGCTGTCCTACATTCTTGTGCGAAAAGCTGGGAGGAACAACTAGGGGACGAGATAGACCAAGCAAACCAGGTTTCCAGTGTGAGGAAACAAAGCCTCAAAACCTCTGGTTGAATGCCCTGTGGGGGCTGCAGCAGCAGGAAAAACTCCCAGCCTCATAGGAGAGTTCATTGGTGATACCCATGGAGTCCTAAAATGTACAAAACCCACCCAACAGGGAATCAGAACCAGAAGGGCCCAGTTTGTTTGTGGATAGCCAAAGAAGTGACTGAAAGCAGAGCAAGAGCTGAGCAAGGGGCATTGTTTCCTCTCAGACTCCTTCCTCACATACAGTACCACAACACGGCAACGTGGGTTGCCCTGCCCTGGTGAATAACTAAGGCTCTGCCCCTTATAATCTAATAGGCCCACTGAGACAAAGAAATACGGCCCAAATGAAAGAACAGTTCAAAACTCCAGAAAAAGAACTAAGTGATGAAGAGATAGCCAACCTATCAGATGCAGAGTTCTAAACAATGGTAATCAGAATGCTCACCTGAAATTATTAAGTACAGACACAAAATAGAGGAAGAGGTAAAAGCTACACAAAGTGATATAAAGAAAAATATACAAAGAACCAACAGTGAAGGGAAGGAAACCAGGACTCAAATCAATGACTTGGAATACAAGGAAGAAATAAACATCCAACCAGAACAGAATGAAGAAACAAGAATTCAAAAAAATAAAGAGAGGCTGAGGAACCTCTGGGACAACTTTAAATGTTCCAACATCCGAATCATAGGGGTGCCAGAAAAAGAAGAGGAAGAGCAAGAAATTAAAAACTTATTTGAAAAAAAATAATGAAGGAGAACTTCCCCAATCTGGCAAAGGAAATAGACTTCCAGGAAGTCCAGGAAGCCCAGAGAGTCCCAAAGAAATTGGACCCAAGGAGGAACACACCAAGGCACATCATAATTAAATTACCTAAGATTAAAGATAAGGAGAGAATCTTAAAAGCAGCAAGTGAAAAGGAAACAGTTACCTAAAAAGGAGTTCCCATAAGACTGTCAGCTGATTTCTCAAAAGAAACTTTAGAGGCAAGAAGGGGCTGGCAAGAAGTATTCCAAGTCATGAAGGCAAGGACCTACATCCAAGATTACTCTATCCAGCAAAGCTATCATTTAGAATGGAAGGGTAGATAAAGTACTTCCCAGATAAGGTCAAGTTAAAGGAGTTCATCATCACCAAGCCCTTATTATATGAAATGTTAAAGGGACTTATCTAAGAAAAAAAAGAAGATCAAAACTCTAAACAGTAAAATGACAACAAACTCACAACAACCAACAACTGAACCTAAAAAACAAAAACAAACTAAGCAAAGAACTAGAACAGGAACAGAATCACAGAAATGGAGATCACATGGAGGTTTATCAGTGGGGAAGGGGAAGGGGGAGAGAAGGGAAAAAGGTAGAGGGAATAAGAAGCATAATTGGTAGGTACAAAATTGACAGGAGAGGTTAAGAATAGTATAGGAAATGAGAAGCCAAAGTACATATATGTATGATCAATAGACATGACCTAAATGGAGGGGATGCAGGGGGGAGTGGGGTGCAGGGTAGAGGGGGATAAAAGGGAGGAAAAAATGGGACAACTGTAATAGTATAATCAATAAAATATACTTTAAAAAAGTGTCTGCTTGTCAACAGAATACAAGACATGGAGGACGGAGTGACCCTCAGTTAACCAACTGGAGGGAAGGACCCATCAAAGAAATACCCAACAATGATCAAAACCCAAAGACATACAGAGAGCCAACATAAGTGACAGCCCAAGATCACTGAGCTCAGGAGATCAAGGAGACTGCAGCACTGAATCTCACAGGTCTTCTACCACAGAAGTTCACACCAGAAACCCAGGTAGTTAGAACAGATCAATTTATGAAGCAGAGGCTAACAAGAAGAGTCTCATAAACAATGGGAAGACAAAGAAACAATTCCCAAATGAAAGGAAAGGACAAAGCCTCAGAAAGAATGCTAAATGAAACAGAGGCAAGTCAGCTATCAGATATTGAGGTCAAAGCAATGGTTATCAGCAAGCTCAATGAGCTTACAGAGAATCACCAAAAACTACAGAGAAACTTCAATGAACTCACTGAAAACTATATCAACATGAAAAAGGAAATAGAAACTATCAACAAGGGTCAAGAGGAAACGAAGAATACAATTTCTGAATTGAAGAACATAGTAGAAGGAATCAAAAGCAGGCTAGATGAAACAGAGGAACAGATCAGCGAGATGGAGGACAAGGTAGGAAAAAACACCCAGAAAGAGCAAGAAAAGGAAAAGAGGCCCAGAAAGAATGAAGAGGGGTTAAGGGAAATGCAGGGCAATATGAAATGTAATAATATCCATATAATAGGGATACCAGAAGGAGAAGAAGAAGAGCAAGGGATAGAAAATCTGTTTGAAAAAGTAATGATGGAAAACTTCCCTAATTTGATGAGAGAAAAAGTCACACAAATCCAGGAAACACACAGAGTCCCAATCAAGAGGAACCCAAAGAAGCCCACTTCAAGACACATCATAATTAAAATGGCAAAATTCCAAGACAAGAGAGAATCTTAAAGGCAGCAAGGGAGAAACAGGGAGCCCTGATAAGGCTAGCAGCTGACTTCTCAATGGAAATGCTCCAAGCCAGAAGAGAATGGCTAGGAATATTCCAAGTAATGAAAACCAGAGGCCTGCAACCAAGGCTACTTTACCCAGCAAGGCTCTCAATTAAGATGGAGGGCCAAATAAGGAGCTTCCCATACAAAAGAAGTCTAAAGGAATACACCTCCACCAAACCAGCTCTGCAAGAGATGCTAAAAGGACTGCTTTAAGAAAAGAAAGGAAAAGAGTGAGAGAGAAAAGAACACAGGTGTGAAAAATGGCAATGAATAAGTACCTACCAATAATAACCTTAAACATAAATGGATTAAATGCTCCAATCAAAAGACATAGAATAGCTGAATGGATGAGAAAACATGACCCAAACATATGCTGCCTACAAGAGACCCACCTCAGGACAAAAGACTTACACAGACTGAAAGCGAAGTGGTGGAAACAAATTTTCCAAGCAAACAGACAGGAAAAAAAAGCTGGGGTAGCAATCTTCATATCAGACAAAACAGATTTCAAAAAATGGGTCATAAAAAGAGACCCAGAAGGTCTTCATAATACTCAAGGGAAGAATCCATCAAGAAGACATATACATTGTAAATATATATGCACCCAACATAGGAGCACCCAAATACATAAAGAAAATCTTGGAGGACTTCAAGAAAGATATTGACAGAAACATAATAGTAGTAGGGGATTGCAACACTCCACTGTCAAAAATGGACAGATCTTCCAAACAAAATATCAACAAATATATTGCAGCATGGAACAATGTCCTAGATCAAATGCACTTAACTGATATATATAGAGCCTTTCATCCCAAAGAAGCAAAATACACATTCTTTTCAAATGCACATAGAACATTTTCAAAGACCGACCACATGATAGGACACACAAGGGACTGAAACTAGAAACCAACCTCAAGGAAAAAACTCAGAAACACTCAAATACATGGAGATTGAACAGCATGCTATTAAACAATGAATGGGTCAAGAAGGAGATCAAGGGAGAAATCAAAAAGTTCCTGGAAACAAACAAAAATGAACTCACAACAACCCAAAACTTATGGGATACAGCGAAGGCAGTCCTGAGAGGGAAGTTCATAGCAATACAGGCCTACCTACAAAAAAATAGACACATTTAAAATAAACAACCTAACCCAACACCTACAAGAACTTGAAGAACAACAACAAAGACATCCCAGAGCAAGTAGAAGGAAGGAAATAACCAAGATCAGAGCATAGAGACTAAAAACACAATTCTAAGGATCAATAGATCAAGGAGCTGGTTCTTTGAAAAGATAAACAAAATTGACAAGCCTTTAAGCAAACTGATCAAGAAAAAAAGAGAGAGGACACAAATAAACACAATCAGATATGAAAGAGGAGAGATTACAACTGATACCACAGAAATACAAAGGATTGTAAGAAATTACTATAAAGAACTATATGCCAAGAAATTTGAAAACCTGGTGAATGGACAAATTTCTAGAAAATATAATCTTCCAAAACTGAATGAAGAAGAAGTAGAAAGCTTGAATAGACCAATAACAGCTGACAAAATTGAAGCAGTAATCAAAAAACTCCCAACACACAAAAGCCTCAGATCGGATGGTTTCATAGGAGAATTCTACAAAGCATTTATGGAAGAATTAACTCCCATCCTTCACAGACTATTCCAAAAAATCCAAGAAGATGGAAGACTGCCAAACTCTTTATGAAGCCAACATCATCCTAATCCCAAAATCAGATAAAGACACAACAAAGAAAGAAAACCTCAGGCCAATGTCTCTGATGAACATAGACACTAAAATCCTCAACAAAATATTGGCAAACTGCATCCAGCAATACATTAAAAAGATCATACACCATGACCAAGTGGGATTCATCCCAGGGATGCAAGGATGGTACAATATTCACAAATCAATAAACATAATACATCACATAAACAAAAGGAAAGACAAAAATCACATGATCATATCAATAGATGTGGAAAAAGCATTTGATAAGGTACAGCACCCATTTATATGATAAAAACACTCAGCAAAGTAGGAATAGAGGCAGCATTCCTCAACATAATAAAGGCCATATACAAGATATCTACAGCCAACATCATACTCAATGGGCAAAACCTAAGATCTTTCCCACTAAGATCATGAACAAGACAAGGTAGTCCACTTTCACCACTTCTATTCAACATAGTATTAGAAGTCCTGGCCACAGAAATCAGACAAGAAAAGGAAATAAAAGGCATTCAAATTGGGAAAGAGGAAACAAAAACTGTCATTGTTTGCAGATGACATGATAGTGTACATAGAAAATCCTATAGACTCCAAAACAACTGCTTGGCCTAATAAATGAATTTGGCAAAACAGAGGGATATAAAGTCAATGTTCAGAAATCAAAGGCATTTTTGTGTACCAACAATGAAACATCAGAAGCAGAAATCAGGGGGAAAATCCCATTTGATATAGCAAAAAGAAAAATAAAATACCTAGGAATAAACCTAACCAAGGAGGTAAAAGACCTGTACTCAGAAAACTACACAACACTGAAGAAAGAAATTAAGGAAGACACAAACAAATGGAAACATATACCATGTTCATGGATTGGAAGATTAACATCATCAAAATGTCCATACTACTGAAAGCAATTTATAGATTCAATGCAATATCTATTAAAATACCAATGACATATTTCACAGATATAGAATAAACATTTCAAAAATTTATATGGAACCATAAACAACCTTGAATACCTGCAGCAATTTTGAGAAAGAACAAAGTAGGAGGGATCACAATATCTGATATCAAACGGTATTACAAGGCCACTGTAATCAAAACAGCCTGGTACTGGCATAAGAACGGACACATAAACCAATGGAACAGAACAGAGAGCCCAGAAATAAACCCAAGTCTCTGTGGTCAGTTAATATTTGACAAAGAGAGCAGCAGAATAAAATGGAGTAAAAATAGCCTCTTCAACAAATAGTGGTGGGAGAGCTGGATAGCTACATGCAAAAAAATGAAACTCAAATGAAATAAACTTGATTGAAAGAAACTTGAATGAAATAAATTCAAGGTGGATAAGATATTTAAATATAAGTCGTGACACCATTAAAGTCCTAGAGGAGAACATAGGAAGGAAAATCTCAGATATTCCATGCAGCAATATTTTCACTGATATGACCCCTAGAGCAAGGGACATAAAGGAAAGAATAAACAAATGGGATCTCATCAAAATAAAAAGCTTCTGCATGGCTAAAGAAAATAGCATTAAAATGAAAAGAGAACCAACCGTATGGGAAAACATATTTGCCAATGATACCTCAGACCAGGGTTTGATGTCCAAAATATATAAAGAACTCACATGACTCCACTTTAAGAAGGCAAGCAGCCCAGTTAAAAAATGGGCAAAGGACTTGAACAGACACTTCTCCAAGGAGGACATACAAAGGGTCCAGAGACATATGAAAAGATGCTCAGTATCGCTGGTCATCAGAAAGGTGCAAATTAAAACCACAATGAAATATCACCTCACACCTGTCAGAATGGCCATCATAAAGCAACAAACAACAAGTGCTGGAAAGGCTGTAGAGAAAAGGGAACCCTAGTGAACTGTTGGTGGGATTGCAGACTGGTACAGCCACTGTGGAAAACAGTATGGAATTTACTCAGAAAACTAAAAATGGAACTGCCTTTTGAGCTGGCAATTCCACTGCTGGGATTATACCCTAAGAACCCTGAAACACCAATCCAAAAGAACCTATGCATCCCAATACTCATAGAAGCACAATTTACAATAGCTAAGTGCTGGAAGCAACCTAAGTGCCCATCCATAAATGAATGGATTAAAAAACTACGGTACATCTACACAATGGAATTCTATGCAGCAGAGAGAAAGAAGGAGCTCCTACCCTCTGGAACTAGAGAGCATTATGCTAAGTGAAATAAACCAGGCGGTGAAAGACAAATACCATATGATCTCACCTTTAACAGGAACCTAAGCAACGAAATGAACAAGCAAGCAAAATATAACCAAAGACACTGAAACTGGAACAGGCTGACATTGACCAGAGGGGAGGGAATTACAGGGGGAAAGGGTGAAGGGTTTGCAGGAACAATTATGAAGGACATATGGACAATAACAAGGGGGGGTGCAATCAGGGGAGGGAGGTGGGGATGGCTGGGGTGGTGGGGAGAGGTTGGGGGAAAAGGCAGAAAACTGTACTTGAACAACAATTTTAAAAAGTAAACTATAAATGTTATTATCAATAAGAAAAAAGTGTGTGCTTGTGTCAGGGGTGGGGAATTTGAACAATATAAAGTTTTTAGAAATTAAAAATGTAACAGCAAAAATAAAGGAGTTGTTAAATAACGTGAAAAATCACACAAAAAAAGAACAAATAGATACAGTGTTAGACAAATTAAAAGCAAAAGTAAGAAAATTAGATCAATTGAAAGCCCTGTTTCTAATAGGAGCTATAGAAAGAGAGTAGAAAAAAAGAGTGGGAAAAAAATGAAGGAAGACTTACTGTTCTTATAACAAAATTCTTCAGAACTAAAGAATAACTAAATTTAATCTCTAGATTAAAATGGTCAATCACAATAAATAAAAAAATGAGCAACACCAGGTCACAATAAAATTTGTAATGTAATTTGAAAATCACAGTAATAAAGAGTATATTGTTTTAAGCTTCCAGAGAGAAAAACAGGTAACACACAAAGAATTATGAATCACAATGGCATCAGACTTCTCAACAGCAATCATGTAAGACAGAAGAAAATGCAGCAATGATTTTATGATTCTGAGGAAAAATTAAATCTAACACTCAGACAAATTATCAATAAAGCATGAGTGTAACATAAAGACATTTTCAGACATTCATACCTCAAAATTTTTAATTTCTTCTTACTATTTCTTAAGAATCTGCTGGAAAGTCCATTCTAGCAAACCAAGAAATAAAGTCACTGGATGGGGAGAAAAGAAAGAGAAAGAGAAAGATCCATCCCAAAGGAGCTGCAAGTAAGATTCAAAAAGAGAGCAATGCATCTGGATTAGAGTGGAAAGATGAAAAGCTCCAGGAGGAACAGTTTCAAGGGGAAAAGATGGAGTTCATTTGTTTGAGCATATGGAAAATATTGATAGGCATTTTACAGCATTTAGAGCATTTGGGGGGAAATGACAATAGGTACACAGAAATAAAACAAATGAAAACAAGTATTAACTCCAAAAAGGGTATACAAGATAAGAGGCATGATTGTAGTGTACTGCTGGACTCAGCAGTGATTATTTCCACTGTCATAATATTCTAAGCACTGGTGATTGATCTGAGTAAAATTTGTGATACTATTATTGCGGGGGTGGGGGCAGTTGGAAATAAGAACTGGGAACATGTGTGCAAGAATAAGCCCTCATTTATGGTGACAAGAAATTGTGAAGTGATCTCCAAAACTATTAAATCAAAACTGTGTCATTTAAACATATTACTTAGAAACATGATAAATACCAGAATAAATAGCTAGATTTAGCATTGGTCACCTCTGGGATTAGGATTTGACATTCAATGGGATGAAGTAGGTGACTGTAATTTTTTCATTTTAAGCCTTAATGCATGCATTACTTTGATTGAAATATTAATTTTTAAATAATTTTACAACAGTAAAAGCAGCCCTGTTTCTCTTTCAGAAAAAGAAAAAAAAATTCCTAGCTATATACTTCTCAAAAGACTAGTGAACTAGGTACATGAGGTACTCAGGAGCCTCCTGAATAGAGCATCCTGACCAAGAGGGAGCTAAACACAGTCAGCTGGACCCAAAGGCAGAGTCTTGGACTCAGAAAGCAAGGAGAGCACACAAGCTGTTTCTTAGAATTGTTCTCACTCCAAACCCACACTGGACTCCTGCCCAAGGGCTATGGAAAGGGAAGTACTAGAAGCAAAAACCTCAAGATTAATTCACTAAGACCCTGTAGGAGCACTCAGTCCAAAGACAGCCCTAGTTTGGGGGTCCCTCTAAAAGAATTTGTCCTGTAAGTGGGGAGATGATCCCTGGGCACAGATTCCTCCCCAGCTGGGCACCATGAGAGCTCCAGCACTTTGGGGCAGTGTCCAAAGGGAGACTGAGGTGCTAGAAAAAGTGGACACGTCTTCAGAGATTGGTTATAACAGGGCAGGAGTTTGAATGTATAAACTGAGTGATTGCTGACTGATCATGAGCGTATGCAATTTTTGCAGTCACCCAATAGGCTGGATGAGCAGATGGAGTGAGACAGAAAAGTTCAGCATCTTTCTGTTTACATGATCCCGTTACCCTCATGGGCTGGTGACCTAGAAAAGCAAATCTTCCTGAGTGGGGTCCAAAGGTGCTGGCTCAGGCATCTGACTCTGGCAGAGAGGTTCACATAACGAGTTGGGAGTGCTCTTGCCATGGGCAGTCTTCCCACATGCCAGTCAGAGAGAAATGATTGCTGAGCAACTGCCCAGACCCCTCTGAAACTCTCAGGTCACCGCTTATGAGCTGCCAACTCTGCCACTAAGTACAAGAAAAGGGCTGTGACCAGAGGGCAAGGTCTGAGTTTTGCAGTTTAGGAAAAACACAGGATCTTGGTAAAATGAGCTCTCAGCTTTGGTGTCCACTTTTCCTGTGATCAGATCCTCCATCTTGGGGTCCTGACCACATCCTCACCTTGAGCAGACAAAGCCCAGTTGTGCTTCTGGTGCCCGAAAACAAAGAAGGACGCTTCCATCACCTCCTGGGAGCCAGAGCAGCATTTTTGTGCCTCTTCCATTCCTCTAGTGGTTCTGTTGTTACAATGAACAAAGTGAATTTTCCCTTTGAAGGACATTTCAGTTTCTAGAACAGCAGGGAGACTCTCAGAGACATAATTTGAGCCCCTACCCTATCCTTTCCAGCCTACATACTCCAAACCACACGTCCTTCCAACTCAATGGAAGAGCCTCTTCTAAGGAAAGTCCTTATATTTTTCATAGGTGAGTCTTTTTCTCCAGCTAGATATTCCAAAATTGCAAGGATTGACCATAGGCATCTATTCTATAGTCTCTGAAGCACCAGCACTGGGCCAATAAATATGCTGGCACTCAATAAATATGACCTTCACCAGCTATTTCAACCCTAATGGCTAGTTTTATAAGAATCCGAAAATGGGCTTATTAGGGGGAATAAAAAAGAAAAAGTTCAACTGTAATTGAGAAATAAAATTTAAAAAAAAATCTGTGGGTCTTTCAAAGTGTTTTTGTATTTTTTGTTTTGGTTTTTATTTATTGGTTTGAGAGAGAGAAAAACCAATTTGCTGTTATGTGTTCATTGGTTGCTTCCTGTATGTGCCCTGACTGGGGATTACACTCTGGCATATCAGGATGATGCTCTAACCAACTGAGCTACCTGGCCAGGGCCTCTTTATTTCTTTCCTTGGATCAAAAGTTTTCTCTATTTTGTCCTATGTTCAAACCAAAAAGTATAGTGAATGTATATATATGTGACTTCATTTTCAGAATAATCTTCTATGTCAGTGTTTCACAACTTTTTTTTTTTTTATTGTAACCCCTCTCTAGATTCTCCAACCTTGACACCTTGGTGTATCTGGACAATGTTCCAACCAACTGAGCTAGCCGGTCAGGGCCTCCAAGTGCTTTTGATGTCCTTTCCCTTTTCAGCCCCTTCCCTACCCCCCATGCATGCTAAAAATACATAAATAAGATTCTATTAGAAACCAGGCATCTAGAATAACATATTTTCAGGGGATTTTTTTTTTCCAACAAAGCTTGGATGCCTGTGCAGGTTGTAAATTTACAGCAAATGATCCTCTGCCAAAAGTTCTTTGAGGTGCTCACAGCTGTGAAATACGATCTTTAGGTGACTACATATCCCTTTTGAGCTCATAGTCTGATTCAACAGCCTGTACCCCTAACAACATGACCATCACAATGATGAAATAATGAGAATATTTATTTCGACTTACACACCACTCTTCACCTAAGGATCCCTGAGCAACTTCAAACACCGCTGAAATGGTTCCAAATCATGTACCTCTCCAACTTTGATTTAGAAGCTAAAAAAGGAGTCAGTCTGCTATGTGTAATTTCTTGGCAAAAATCATACACCTTTCCATAAATGGAAACACTAAGTCCTGGCTGTTCTTCAATAATCTTCTCTTCCCTCCTTATACTTTTCTTCTTTACTGGGAAATAAACCTTTAATATAACCCTTAAATTTTATTGTTTTGTGCTTTGAAATTTTTTACACTACAAAAATTGTGTCCTTCTACTTTGCAAGATTCGTTGAAACAAATTTTATTTGGGATATCTAAGAAATAGAAAATTCTGTGTAGTCTATGGTTTTAGTTAAATAGAAAACTCTCTCCTCCATTTCTTTATTTTTTGACACTTGCACTTTTATTTTTCCATGAATTATAGCTATTTAATGACTTGTCTTAACCTTGTACGAGATGAGCAACATTTAAAAATAAGACCTGTATGTTTCTATCCCTTCTCTTTGTATGCCAATTTCTCAACAGCCTTGTGTGGAGAGTACATATACCAGTAGATCTGTGATGAACTGATTTATTTCTGAATTATATCCATGATTTAAAATTTTTCTAAAACATATTATGCTTCTAATGTCTACATTAGGGCACAAAGGAGGAGAAAAAAACAGCAAACATCTAAACTCTATCTTTTATTACATCAGACCTAAACAAACATCTCCCAGTGGTACTAACCATCTTAATCACTAAAAATAAGGAAACCAGGTAACTAGACCTACCAGCACAAGACCTATATCTCCTGCTTCGGTCCAGCACAGGAGAAGTAAATTTTCTTATTTCCCTACGGAATAAGTAATAAGGGAAGTTCCTCAGAGATCTTGGATTATATCAGCCTGTTGTTAGGCAGATAAAATGCTAACCCTCTCAGAAAACCTTGGCTCTTAGCCACTCATTAAATCTAAATAAGGAATACTCTGTGTCAGACATTGTGCTAAAGGCTGAGGATACTAGAATGTTAAGTATGTTAAGTGCATTGCTCTGCCCCTGAGGAACTTGTAGTCCCTGGAAAGAGACAGTTAGTGAAACAGAGAACAGGAAAGCATTCTAAGTGGCATGACATAATTATGCACAAGATGGAGGTGGCTCCATTGGAACCCAACTAACTAATGTTTCCTCCCACCACAGACTGGGCCACTGACAAACTAAAACCCTGGCCTCACAGCTGGGCTGTGCCTTGTATCTCGGCATCCCGAGAGTGGGGCTGTAACTGCATCCTTCAGAAGCTTTCTGGCTTCTTCGCTGGATGCCATCTCTCTGCTCCATCTCGTGCTACACTCTGTAGCTAACAGGCCTGCCTGTTTTCTCTTCTTACTTTAACACTGTGAACAGATAGCATTTTCCAATATTCATCATTTTCTCTCTCTGTATTTGTTTGTTTCCTTCCTCCAATGCACTCTTGGTGCACCATGACTTCCTTGCGTCAGGGCCCAAAACAGAAATTGTCAGCAAGTCCTTCTGGCCTTTAAGAGAATTTGGTAGGTTGGGGAGAAGACAGGAGAGTGTGAGAAGCAATAGGAAGGGGGATTCATCCTTCCTTCCTTCCGGCCCTAGAAACAGATGTCCCTGGGCTAGAGGAAGGAGAAACACAAATAAATGGAATTAAGTTTTTCCCAGACTAAAAGGAGAGGTGCTCAATACAAAATAAAATTGACTTGTAAATGACAAAATCTTATGATATTTCTAACGTCCCTGAGTTCTGTGGGATGATCACTCTAATGCCGCACTCTTCCTGGATGCTCTTGTCAATACCTAGGTCTTTCTGCACTGCTGAGTTCCAGATTGAAGTCTCAGGTTTTGTTCCTTCTCTCTATAATTTGGACACATATTTCAAGCTGCTACAAAATATTTCACTTCAAACTTATTTTGTCCGAAAATGACTTCTATCTTTTGACTCTCACTCACCCCACTCTACCAACCCAGTTCTCTCCTCCATAGTTTCTTCTCTGATAACGGCATTAGAGTCCACCCATACTGGAAACCTCATATATATCCTTAGTTCCTGTATTTCCCTTACCACCCAGACCAGTCAGTTCTACCTCAGAAGTCCTCTCCATTGCCTCAGCCATATCCATTTCCCAGACTCTTGGAATCTGTCTACTGTATCCACATTACAGCCTTCTCACTGGTATGTGTATTATCAGATTCTCTTCTATCCTGCCCTAGGTATCCAAGATTCTAGATTCCTCCAGCTTTCTATTAGAGATAACCCACATTCCTCAGCAGAGAATACAGGACTCTGCCTACATATGGCTTCTGATTACTTCATCCCCCATCAGCTCCTACATGTTTGCATGCACGTACATTTACACACATACCCTGGAATCTCAATCACCTCTCATATTCCAAGAGGTGACTGATGCTAAACAATGGATTAGGAAGCAGTAAGCTTGTGACTGAATCTAGATGATAAATTAGTTGAGCATGACTGAGCATGAAGGAAGTAAGAACAAATAAAAGACAATCTTGTGGTTTCCTTCTAGAATTTTCTTATGGTGCAAGAAAACAAACCCAGGAGAACCTACTACCTAGGATAATGGTCAAGGTGAGTGATAACTAAAGCTTCTGAATTCTGTAAGGCTGCTCTGGTCAGCCTTCCAAGTGTCCTTGGCCGTGTTTGGGTGCCTGTAATACTGCCATTCTCACAGATTTTTATAAGTACAATAGTGATAGTTGAGGGGTAGGGGTGTTTTCTGAAAAATGCAACACAAAATGTAGAGAGTCACTCTTTTTCCTCTAAATAAATATTCATTCACTTCTGTCTTTTATAATTCAAAACTCCTTAGAAAAATACAACTCGAAGAGGGTTGATACTAATCCAAAAGGAAATACCACATACCCATGACAATCCAAATAATTTTTTAATGAAAGAGTGTTGGGA